>JAMKCH010008141.1:0-49030 GCA_023653785.1 Ophioderma brevispina
CCTGACAGGCGGATGCATCCATCCTAGCATGTCTTTGTAGTGCTAACACTAGCCATTCTTTAAGCAACCCATTCTGTCTGAAACTGTGGATGGACGGAAGATTGGTTATGGGAAAACTTTATTCAATAATGATGTTATAGTGAACCCAAATCTGCAATGCCAGAAACAGAAGTCGTTGTGGGTGAAAGAAACTATTACTGCCTGAAAATGCAAAATGTGCATAAGAAAAGAACAGTGTCAAGTGTACCATTGGCCGCGCTTGTGCATAGGATAGCTTGATAAATGTGGACTTGCGCAGCAAGACACATGCGATGAGAGTATCGTAGTGTACACAAAGTCAGGTAGTCACCCCACATTAGCAAATAGCGAATAGGAAGGCACAGAGGAAAGTTACATTATAGCTACCTTTTTTCGCATGTTTTCGACATTGTGAACACGTACACAACGATTGTGTTGGTTATATAAAAAAAGAGGTCTGAAAAAGACCTAGAGATTACAAAAGGAAAGTTAGTTCCCTTACGCCAATGATGGTGATGAAGATTCTTGTTCTTTTCCATAACTATGGTGTTCAAATTATTACAGCACCTCTAAGAAAACATCTTAAGTTGGCCTAGTAGTAAATTCACAAAGACAAGAAAGAAAAGAAAATTATAAGAGAACAAAATGAGACCATACCATAACCTCATTCGAGTAACGTTTACCTTATAATTTTGCCTGTAACAAAACGGACAGAGGGCGCCCTAATGTGAATTTGTGAAATAGATCTCTTTACTTTTACATTTTGCAGTATGCAATCATAGTGTCAATATGTAGGTAACAACTAATTATGCCAAGCAGTCAGAAGTTTAGTGAAATTTTCAAGTCTGGGAGCTTTATAAGTGTTAAAGGTCCCATGAAATTAGATGATAAACCTACTTCAAAATCTTTAAAGAAAAATACAAAATTTTGTATTTTCTATCGATCTCAATGGTAAATAAGATCACGCGGCTTCTAGCGTGACTTTTGAACTTAAAAGATATTGATTGCAAAGAAATCATATTAGCAATAATAAAAATTCTGTTATTTTTGCATAGTGAGTAAAATTTTGATGACGTCCATCGAATTTTGGCCAATGATGAAAATCGTGAATATTTTTAAATCAAACCTAAATTTTCTTCTTAAAATACACACGTCTATGAAACAGTTAAAAATGTGCATAAATATAAAACATGTGTAAAAAAACCTTATCCAGAGAAAAAATAGACACTATTTTTAGAACCCAATAAACAGAGAAAAAGCGTTTCGAGAAAATCCATTAAAAATTATGATATGTACAAAACTTAATGAGAGGAAATGAAATTAAAATTTCTCTTCTAAATCAAATTTTAAACACGATATAGCTTTAAAATTAAGTGAAATGAAAAGCGTTAATTTCAATTATTCCTCAACTATGCCGAAAACAGAAAATTCACAAATTTCAGATTTTTTCACCAAAATTTAAAGACGTCACTTGTATGAGTGAATATTATTTTTTTTGCAAGCCGGCAAATTTTACGACCTCTAGAGTCGTAAATCCGGGATTTGAATAATATTGAGTTAATGTTACTCTACAAAAAGTTCTTCGAGGGAACCCTCTCGCCTTCTGTGGTGGATGTCGGGAGCCTGACTATAATGGGAATTTCAGTGGGGCAGTTACTGGGAAGAACAGCACTGTTACATAAGCCAAATGACTGGAAATTGGCTTAAGATTTATGGTAAGTTGAAGTGACGTGGTAACTGCCATAATGTCAGTGGTCCATTTCTTTTTCTATCAGTTTGTACTTCCAAATGGTAGGATGCAATAATTTTGAGCTAAATGGGTTAAGAGGTATGGAATTAAGAGGCACAAGCATATGATTCACAAGGGTTGACCACATTTTGGGGGACCTGTTTGTTTGTTTACCATCGTGACTATAAAGAAATCATTGTCAGGTCTTTTGTAAGCTCAGCGTGGCAGGCTGGGACAAGGCTGTCGAATGGCCCCCAAAATTTATTTAAAATTCGAACATCTGTCTTGATACTGAGATATCTTTCTATGTCAATTAACCTTCTATTTTGGGGGAATCCAATGCAAATTTATTTTTTGGATGAAATGGCACAAAATCAATAAAGGTTCAATTGTGGGCTGGGCATGGATGCAAAATCAGGCATGGGCAAAACTTAGATAACCATTTCTCTATTATGCTTGCTGTGTTTTACTCAATAACGCATGACTGCATGGGTTACCAAAGTCTAATAAGGAAGTGTTCTAAAGCAGATATTTTTTTCCCACAGAGACATTATTTTCCATATAACATCATACATATAATAATACACGGTCAACATTCTTTCAATACATACAAATATTGGGTCTCAATCGACACATAATTGTGAGAAATTATCCATTTTGTTTTTTAAAATTGCGAATTATGCTATTTTTGTAAAAATAGATAGGAGAAATACTTTTTACATATTTCTGGAAGATTTGAAAAAAAGTGGGGTTCTTTTCTTTAATTTTCATCTTATAAATATGAAAACGGCAAAGTATTAATGAGTACGTTTATTTTAAAGCATTCATTTAATGTTGCTTACACCAAATAGTTAAAATAAATTTCATTATATCCAAAACAATGGTGTGAGTATTTAAAGTATCTTTATCCTAATTAAGTCTTGATCCCAGAATGTTCAAGTTGTATCGCCTTTACATAAAGTATATGTATAAGTGTTTCTTCTTCTTCTTACAAAGGTAACATAGACTCGAATCTTTAAAACCAATCTTCATCAAATATGAATTTACTCCCCAAATCCTATGCGATAGTCGAAATTGAAACCATCTCAATTTAGTATCAGTGGTGCATTTTAAAGGAAATTATTTGATAATCATGACATTTCTTCATATTCATATTTTATGTCTAGTTATTTTCCCATTTTTTCACAAGTTTTTTACAACCTTTTGGAGGAGATAAACATGTCATAAAACTCGTCTTGATCCTTCCTGTCGTCAAGAAGAACAATATCGACGTTGAAGGCTTGAAAGGACGAGAAATCTGAACATTTGCCCCTCTTTAAAGTATTGCAATTGCTAATGGATATAATTAGTAGAATTATGACAGCTCTATACTCCAGAAAATTGTCATGACATATTAAAGTTTCCTATACCAAAACAAATCTTGGAAACGATAAAAAATTATGTCACCGTTATTTCATATCAGGGGATCATTAACATAATTCACCCCTTCTTTACCCAATTGGACGGTAAATATATAGTGTTTCTACCAAACCAATATATTATCGTTATACAATAAAGAAGTCCTTAACAATCAGGTATTATTCAGAGGTGGTGGCACTCGCCTCCTACACTATATAGAAAAACGTTCCTTCCAATTAACGTTCAAAAGAATTTAGGATTTCGAAAGAACCTCCCTTCAATATCGAGAAGATGAGAGATATTGGTCAATAAATAAAATAAAATTTGCCACACATATAACTTGATTAAACCTTGTATAGTGTATTTTCCCAGACCGATCTTCCAAACCATGGAAAAGCCGTTCCATTAGCTGGATGCGGAGGCACTACCAAGGATAAATATCAATAGAAATTGGATTGTTGGAAAAAGGCCACCACAAAAAAATAATTATGTTAACCTATCCATTGTACGCTGATAGTAACATCCATGTTACATCGTCGTCTCCTGATTACATTTACTCACCCCAGTGCTGAATCTTCATGAAAGAAAGTAATAAAAAATAAATGGGCCCTGCAATGATGGTAACTAGCCACACTCCATAGATTTTAAAAGATTAAGCTTGTGATTCCATTCACTTGCCGGTTTCACAGGTCAAGAATTCCAAAGACCTTTTCATTTCTAAACTTAATACGCAAAGTGATTCGATTCCGGCTTCTTTTTTAAATTGAACATTCAAAATAGTGCTTCTTTAATTCAAAGGTATTATTCAGAATTGGTCGGTTGTAATAGGGTTGCACAGGGCAGCTTATACCTACTTACAGGACAGTATAAACGTTCAGATTATAAATGACCGAAGGTTGGACAATATGAATGACCGAAGGTTGGACAAATATATACCTGAAAGACAGTAACATCTTTACCGTGATCATATCCTGCCTTCCAAGCACCAAAGATCGCTCTGCAGAAACTACATACAATCTAGGATCCAAGTCATTTAAGGCCATGGATTATTAGATTTGAATATCTATAGTAGTTTTCTGAAGAGCGGATCTTTGGGCTTGGATGGCAGGGAGATGATCAAAAGTAAAGATGTACAGTGTACGTCTTCAGGTATATATTGCCAGTGTCCAAAGATATCACTTTTGTCCAACATTCGGTCATTTATAATCTTAACAGGTATACTGTCCTGTACCATAAGTATTAGCTGCCCTCTGCAAACCTATTACAACCGACCCATTCTGAATACCTTTTGATTAATGAGCAGCTATTTTGATGATGTTCAATTTCAAAGAAGCGGAATCGAATCATTTTCGTATTAGTTGAAATGAAAAGGCTTTGAAATCGGGACCTGTGAAATCGGCAATTGTGAATGGAATCACAAAGCTATAATCTTTTAAAATCAATGGAGTAGTTACCATCATTGCAGAGGCCTACCATTTATTTTTTATTTACTTTCTTTCATTGAAAGATCAGCAGGGGGTGAGTAATGTAATCAGTGGACAGAAATGATGTAACAAGGATGTAATATAGAGTACAATGGATAGGTTTAAAGCAATATTAGCACATTTTTTGAAGAGCCCCCCAATTTTTCAAAAAAATTTGAGATTGTCACACGATTGCATGGTAACTGGTAGCTAGTAAACATACCTGTGAAGGGTTTTTTTTTTTAAGCTCGAAAATGTCTAGTCCGTGTGTCACAAACGAAAGGAAATGTTTGTACTAGAATAATATTACGGGATCCCCGATACTAATACAACCGACGGCTGGAAACGGCCTTCCAATGTGAAATAGCCGGGAAAATAGCGCCATGGACGTGTCTGACGCCTCATCCAGTAGTGTGTAATTAGTCAGGCAAGCCAAGTTAGAGGTATTTTCCGATCGGGTCGGTGGCCACTATTTCATCATTGGACGGACATTAACGTAGCAATTTGCCCAGCTCTGCGTTAAGTCCCAATATGGGATCCCAATTCTAATTCAAATCGCTTATTTTTGTGATAAATTCGCATTTTTTAGCCTTCTCGTTAGCAGGTATAGTTTCCTAGACAATACAAACGTAACTGTGCAAAATATCAAATTGAAATTGGGGGCGCTCTTCAACAAAATGTGCAATAGTGCTTTAACGTAATTATTTTGGTGGGGTGCCTTTTTTCAATCAATAATTCTATTATATTTTCCTGGTAAGTAGCCTCCTCTCCATGATAATGGAACGGGCTTGTCCAATGGTTGAAGATCGGTCTGGAAAAATACACTATTACCAATACGTACACCCCCCATTGCTATAGTCAGACCTGAATCATTGATTTATAGTAACCCGATCAAGTACCTTTCCAGATGAGTTATTAAGCAGTCACTCAAATTTTGATGTTTTCCGATGGGTCGGGGCAAAGAGTTCTATATAGATAGAGAGGCAAAAAGTTACGTAATCTTTAGAAATTCCACCGTTAGCATGTTTGCCGACCACAAAAAACCTAGAGTACAACAATAGAAAGCAATGGAATTGCTCCGCTTCTCCCACATACTGTGGGTGCCGCTTTGCATTGATACACTAATCGGTAGTGATACAAATTAATGTAGTGTTAGCGGTGGCCAGGTGTAATATTGTACCTGGATCATTGTGTCAGTACTCTTTTTTCTCATAATGGCAATGCGCGATTAGGTGAAAGATGTATTCATTGAGGCGGTATTTAAATCAAGACGACTGATGTGTCTTTCATTCGTTGTGTGGCCATGGTAGGACAAAATGTAACCACCCAATATCACCCAACACCAACAAACTGATATTTTGGAGGATTGTTGTATGAATGACAGTATGTTGTATACAAGCACCCAAAACTAATAATTATTCCGTGCAATACTCAAAATGTCAGCGCCCAAGACGGACGACTGGTTTTGAATGCGTGTCCACCCCCTTGTTCGGGGAAGTGTTTAGGAATTAGAAATGTCAGTTTGGAGATAGTAATAAGACTTTACAATGGTAATCGTCCAAGGAACCGTGAGAGATATTTCCTTTTAGACCAATGATTAATCAAATTTTTTATTGAGTCTTACCTTCGTCATAATTACTTCTTACCATAGTTCTTAAGGTTGGTCGAGAAAACTATTCCAAGAGCTTTAAAATTATTCTTCGCCATTATTTCCACCCATTTATAGGGATGTTTTATCGCCAAAGTTTCTCAAGATGCCTTTTTGGAACCATCAGGACTGTTGAGTTTTTTCATTTTAGCAAACAATTCAGTATGTTAAAGTTGAATACATTGAGTTTTCAGAACTTCGTTTAGAAAAATACAGTATCGTCAGCATGCAATTGGGACAGACGGTACTCGATGGTTCCAATTGAAATTCCCTCTTTAGATTTTCATTGTTACGTATCAGTTTACCAAGTACTTCGGCCACAGGGAAGAAACAAATAAGGGCTCAGCCCGTTCCCTTGGCGACAACTTCTCTCTACCGTGAACGATTGAGACAAAAAGCCATCTTAACGAGAAACCGAAGGCAAAGATTGGTTAAAAACACCGTCGATCCATTTTGCATTGATGCACCAAAATTAACAATGATACATTATCTTGTCAAAAAATCATGGGATACAGAATCGAATGTTTTTCAAAGTCGGTAATAAATCGATAATAAAAACATGCGGGGGGAGGAATTTATTTTCTTCTTTAAAATTTAACATGTCGTACATTAAAACGTATATTTTCACCATGTAACGACTGAAATACAACTTTTGTTCTTCATGAATAATGGTAGATAGGAAAGGATGAACTCTTTCGGCAATGACACGAGATGCAAGTTTGTATGACACATGCAATTGGTCGCCAGTTCAGTTTTCAGATATTTACGGGGTTTCTCCCTTTAGCCTATAGTAACAAAGTACTGATGCCCGTACTTTTGAGTAGTGAAAGACAACCATTTTCGTACGACAAAATTAAAGTGAACGGAGCAGATTTACCATCCTAATAATTGAAGAATACCTGATAAAATTCGTATCCAAACCCAGAGAAACTGGAGATTTGCCGTTTTACCAATTTCTTAAAGCTGTTAAGAAGTTCATTAGGCTATATACAGAGGACCGTCACGCTATCATGCTGCTCACCTGAAAGAACGGACTTGATTTGCCAAAATAGAATTATGTCTACATTTCCATCCTATACAGTTATAGGATACAGATTTTTATACAAAGGTGCTTGTTTCACGAGAATACTCTAATTAATAAATTCTATATAAACGATCTCTGACAATACGACCAATATAGTCTTTATTTACAAAATTACCGTTTTTCCATAGAATATCGAGAGGATTTTCTCCTTCTATCCATTTGTTCTAGATCTTACAATACATCATTTTGCTTACGACCTCGGCTAATTCTCTTGTTTAACTTATAAGGACTCATTCAAATATGCTCACCGGGTACCCTCAGATTCCTAATATCCCTTTCAAGATTTTTTTTCTATACGCAATGTCTCTCAAATTTCCAGACCACCGAATATAAGAAATGTTTTGCTCTCATCTCTATAGTAGAACCGTTTCGGAAAATAGCTGATCATCATTGTGAATTGGATATCTTCGATGGATATTTCTACGATTAGAAATGACATGGGGTGACTGCATATTTTTACACTACTTTCCATTATTGTTTTTGATTAGATCACGATTCTTTTATTCAAAAGAGAAATTATTTAATTTCCAGTAACCGTTCACGGTTCATTTATTTAGTCTAACTGATGTCTATTAATAGAGTGATCGGTATACGATAGGCCGGGTTTAAATATCGCAATCTAATAAGTTTGTAGAATTACTTCTGAAGTGAGAGATAAGATAGAATCTATTTGATGGCTTTACAGGAATTATGTTTCCAAGTATACTGACGTTTACCTGGATTTTGTTAACCACATATGTCAATCAAATCCGTTCATTCAATATACAAACTCTCTCTCTCTGCGTTGGATCATGGTAACCTTACATAATTAAAACAATCTAATGTTGGCCCACATAACAAGATTCCAATCACCGCACACAATAGTATTGAGCGAGGATGTTGAATCAACTATCGGGTATTAGGGGCATCAAAAAACTCAGGAATGGCTTATTTGGCCATAGATATTGACGAGTATTTTGAATTATTAGCTCCATGTCTAAAGCAACATATTCCATTTTACCAATTTGGAGAGTCATGAACCTTATTCAAAAATTGTTATTAAAAAGAATGCTACCCCCCCCCCCCGGCGTTTGCTTATAAGAAACTAAAATAACTATCTAAACACACTCGGGATTTGACATTATTTTCAAATTTTTTCGCAAAAATGACATCTTGCAAACAGAATAGCATATTTCTTTTTTCTCAAAAATGCAATACGTACCCTACTTTTTGCAAATGCGGACAAGACCACGGTTAGTTCATTGATGCTATTGACAACAAATGTTGATTATTTTACTTGTCATAAATGAGTTAAGAGGTATGGATATTAAGAAGCAAGCATTATGAATCACAATGGTTGACCACATTTTGGGACTCTTTGTTGCTGTACCAATCGCCCTAAAGACATCATTTCTAGGTCTATTTGTAAGCGTGCTCTAATACCTACCAAAATCTCAGAGTGGCAGCTGGGACAAGGCTTTTGGCGATTGGCCCAAACTTTATTTAAATTATAACATGTGTTATTTGATACTGATAAGTTCTAGTCAATTAAACCTGGGGGAATCCAATGCAAATCTATTTTTTGATGGAAAATGGCCACCCAAAATCATAAAGGTAATTGTGGGGCGGATGCCAAATCAGGAGTGGGCAAATAAAACACTTTCCGGATCGAAATAAAAACAGTCAGTGGAACCGAGAGGAATTCAAAATTTAGACGTCTTCAAAATGTATTTTTTTTCCTATCAGTGATCATCCGAAACTGAAATAGACAGAATTAGCTTAAAAGTGGAAGATAAATGTACAGCGTTATGTATCAATTCATAAGCTACCTGTAACAAAAATACTGTCAATTTTACAGTAAAATCCTGGCCAGCATCTGCAACCAATTACCGTACAATTTTCAGATATTAGTAACACATTACTTTACTCAAAACCGCTTTTCAAAACCTATATATTTGGTGAGTTATTCCAGACGCTTGTGCCTGTGTGGCCGAATAACAAAGCCTGACGCCCACCTCCTTCAACTTAGTCGGCCTATCACACCATTTTTTTACAGGCATATACTGTAAAATTTACAGTTTGTGTAAAATGTATTCACATCAAACTGTAAAATAGACGCTAAAATTTGAATGAAAACATGTTGTATTAAAGCTATATTTTTTACGGGGTTTTGTTGGCAGGATGCTGCCGGATTTTTCCTGTAAAATTTTACAGTATTTTTTCCTGTATATTTTAGTACTTAATGGTATAAGTGAAAAATTCATAGTAGTGATAATGTTGATGTTACTCATTAAATTTCGAATTAAGTCTTCACTTTTAGATGTTGTCATTGTAGGCCTGGAAAAGTGGACATAAAATTACAGGTATTTTCCTTTATTTCCAAAGTACAGCCAAATACTGTAAGTTTTGGAAGTTTGTTATTTACAGTAGGTTCCTGTAAATGCACTGTAATTTTTTTTACAGTGTACCCTGCCGACGAAACCAAAGCATTGTTCAGCGATACATTCTGCATTCAATTATACGTGTAGTTATATCTTTACGGAGAGTAACAACTAAAATATCTGATTTTTTCTTTATAGGTTGCTTTCAGTCATTCCTGTTGCCAGAGTGTGTATGATTCTATCTTATTTCAGAACCCGGTTTAGACCGCAACAATCAACGCTACAACTGTAAAAAAATACTGTAATTGTACAGGAAAATCCTTGCAGCAATGCTGCCAACAATTTAAAACACAAAAAAACCGTAAAAATTACAGTAGCCTACCGTAAAATGTTTAATTTAATCAAAACATATAAAACATATAAAAAACATACTTTTCGGGATTTTGTTGGGGCATAATTGCTGCCGGTATTTTCCTGACAAATTTACAGTATTTTTCCTGTAATTTTTTAGGTAAGTAATCGTAATTGAAAATTCATACTTGTGTATATAATGTTGATGTTCGTATAATTCGAATAAGGCTCCACTTTTTTAAATTGAGTAATTATAAAGGCCTGGAAATTGAACATAAAAGTACAGTTTTTTGCTGTATTTCCAACTTACAGTCAAACCCTCTGCAAGTTTTTTTTTTACAGAATTTTAACTGTAAAAATTGCACTGTATTTTTTTTACAGTGTAGTGCTTGAACGCACCCCCGAAGGACGGACGGGAGAATTCTCATGGTTTATTGCTCAAGTCCAAAATGACATCCAAAAGGGGCCGCAGTATATTATGGAAAAGTGCACAATTAGCTATATCTCAGCTAATGTTAGGAATATTTCAGAATATTAAGTACTAATTATACCTTTTGGGGAACAATAATACAAATGCAATATTTTTCAAACATTTATTTTGTCTCATTTACCGAACTCCAAGATGAACTCACCGTAAAATTGATAAATTCTTCATTATTTCGAACTTTTTGGCTTATGCGAAAATGAGTAAGTAGTTCAAACGATTTTATAAATTAAAAACCGATTTGGATGGAAACTGCAACTTTCGAAAACACTTTAAACACTACCGCTATTTTAAACTTCCTGGTTCTGGACCCGTGCCTAGGCAATTTCATGGGTCCGCTCACACCACGAACTTTAAGCATAAAGATTGGCCTGTTGTGTGACATGCAGCCACACAATTTTGGCGCAGACCATACTATCGGTTCAGTTTCATGGGAAAACAGCCTATAATGCGAGACTTATGTCTAAAATTAATCATGTTCCGGCAGAAGTGCCTATCTCCCTAGCTGTTAGCAATGGTTTCAGCTCAACTTCGCTAAAACAAACAAAACGAACCGATGAATTAATCTATCTAGAAGTATGCCCCAAATCCAGGGAAAGTTGTTTTAAAAGGCTGACTTAGAGGTTTCCAGAGGATGGCAACCTCGCCAAATATAATGGACAAGATTTTTTAAAAATCTAAAAAAATCATGTTTTCTTTTTTCATATACATATCCACGTACTAATCACTGTATAACATTCATTTCTATCAGCAGGCTAGCCACCAGCCTCCAAAACCTAAGCCACAACTGTGACGGTGCTGGCTTTTGGCATGGATCAATCTGTCACACTGTGTCAATCCCTGGACAACTCTGTTATGCTTGGTTTAACCCTACCTTATATATATAGTTTAGTGGGTGAACGGTGTCTCGTGTGGCACCCCCTGAATCAATTTCTATCAATGTCTCTATATCAGAAAAAATGTGTAGAAAACGATTAGCTATGTTACAAAATCAAAAATTACACATTTGTTTTTTTATTAATTTAGGTAAATTGTGCAAATGGGATCGCCTTACAACAAATATAGTTTTCAATCGTATCTCACAAAAAACAGAAATTGTTCTTCAAGAGCCATTAAGACCCTTGCATGCAATATTTGTATTGTTGTTTTTGTTTCGGATCCAGATGGTAGCAAACATGGCCGCCTTAAAAGCTCTAACAAAGTTAATAAAAGTGCTAAATGCCTTTTTTATTTCTCGTATAGTAAAATGAGAGCTAAATTAAGGAATATAATTATGTCTTCGACTATTGGAACCATAATATCTGCCCTTTTTTTTTTTGCTTATGAGGATATTTAAACGACGTCATATGGCGCCAATTTTTCCGCCTTCTAAATGTGTAAAACTTAAAATTATCCTTGTATTGTCCCCAATTTAGAATGAAAAATGTTTTCAAGTATGAGAAATATCATTTGACAATTAAAACTAAAAGTTGGTATTTTTTTGTTTGGGTTGACGTAATTTGAAATCAAAATTATCAATATTATACCTAACCGAGTTCAATAATCTTGAAAGCGGCTTTCGTAGCCGACATCTTGAATTTAAGAAATACTACTGAAACCAAAATAGCAGTTATGAGTTACTTATGACTAGACATATTTTAATTTGCACTTTTATCATTCTTTCTGGGTGCTTTGTCTAGATCATATACGACAAAAATATGGTAATTTTTAAGGTTTAAATTGTTTGAATGTGGCCATATTGACCGTCATCTTAAATTTTATCAAACAAAATTTCCAGCTGTGTGTTTATACTTATCAAACACATATATCTCATACTTTAATTTAGTTTTTTATTATTATTGTGAGATGACATATCCAGTTATAAGGCAATTTTCCTGGGTTCAAAAGATTCTTGATGGGGAGAAATTGGTCGTTGCATTGAATTTTAAGAATGCATATCATACAAACAAGATAGATATGAGTTTCTTGTGTTCAAAGGCATACATCTCTTACTTAAATTTACAATTATTATTATTTGTTGACTATACAATTAAATACAGTGTGAGTCAATAAAAACCCTACATTCAGGAAAGATTTTTTTCTTCAAAGGTTAAACGTTATTTTTGCTTGAATGTTTGCTTTGATTGTTTACAGGGATAAACAGGCTATCAGAAGATTTTCATTTGGTGTCTTTCGGACTTTGGGTTCAGAAACTATGTCAATTTTGAGGAGAGACCTAAAAAATCTGTTTGGCCGATTTTAGCCATATAATGTGGAGAGACTGACACCGACGTATACCATAACATATTATAACAAAGGCAATTCACACATGCAAGTTCAGATGGTATCGATTTCTTCTCAACAAAAACACATCAGTTTGAATAAAACGATCCATTGTGTAACATAGAAGTAAACTATATTCATCAAATTAAATTACCATTATTCAATCATACAGAGTCATTTATTGAAAATCACTCCATATCAATATCTCAGTTCATGAACATAATGAAACTGCTCAGAGATTTTTGTTTTACATCTCTAAGGTAATTATTTTGCACAAATACAGTACAGGTATACATCGTTTTTATGTTTGACAGATCGTTGGAGAGGGCATGCGGGCTGCCATCTTGGATCCGAAGCAATATAATAATACAAATGTGATCGACAAGAGTTCACAATGGCTCAGGAACAACATTTTGTATTTTCTTGTTGCCGAGGTATGGTTTTTCTGGCGATTCGAATTTGCATAAATTTACATAAAAATGGTAGATGGGACAATTTTTTAATTTTTTAACATAGCTAATCGTTTTCTACGCGTTTTTTCTGATATAGAGACATCGATTAGAAATCTATTTCAGGAGGGTGCACGAGACTCCCTTCTACCCACTAAACTAATACTGAAGTCTGTGACACCTTCCAGAAACTAGGGGTGCTTATGCTGGGAAGTGTCCAACTGGGATTTGGCATAGTCGATAACACATCCGAAAGGCTCCACTAAACGGCAAACTTTCCTGGACTTCCGTCTAAGTAAGTGGATATTAATGTATTATTTTAAATAAAATATCTTAAAGTATTTAAATATTAATTTACCAATTTTTTACATGTTTGATAAATATCCCATTTCTTTAACTTTGCCTATTTTGGCGGCCATTTTGGGTACCATTTTGGATTTTTAGATATGGCAAAAACTTAAAATACTAGAATTTAAAATGCCAATAACCAGGTAGCTATATCTTAACATTAATTTTATTACTTTATTACATGTCTTGATATTAAATACCCAATTTTCTTTAATTTTGTCTATTTTGGCGGCCATTTTGGACGCCATCTTGAATATCGCGAGAGTGCCGGGAAATTTATTTTGTTAACATCTCAAATGTGCTTTAGGACCATAAAATGAAGCTAAAAAGGTTTGGTAGAGTCCGGGGGGGGGGCATATTCTTGGTGATGTATTTTTTTCTTAACAGGTAACTGGTTTTGTGAAAAAAATCTATTCGTAGGTAACGTTAAAATTTACCACACGAAAAAGTGTCACAAAAAATCTGAAAAGATATGGAAATAGGTGAAAATTTCCACAATTTTGGCATACATGCCTTTCACAAAAATCAATGTGGAATATATCAAAATGACTCCTTCGTATTAATACTGATAGTCCAGAGGGTTAAGACCCCTCTGGAGCAAAATCGTGCACTTTGTGATAGAAGTATAGCATTTGGTACACCCTTAATATGGACCACAACCAATTATTTCAAAACGGGACCCCAGCTGGATTTGACCTGTGGCGGCCGTGGTGGCCATTTTTCAAAATGGCTACCATTCACATTTTCAATCATCTCATATATCGGTTAATAACACTGATTTTTGTGTCTATACCCATGTTTTGAATGCCAAGGTATTCAAATATGACATATTTTTAAAATATATTCTGTCAGGTATTTTGTTTTCCAATATGGCCGCCAATTTGCACTAAAATTGACATTTTTCTTTATACTTAGCTCAAAATGATATTGACTAGATTTTTGTGTCTAAACTTATGTTTTTAGGATCAAGAAATCCGAATATGACATACATTTTGAAATATTTTGTGTCAGTCATTGTGTTTTTCAATATGGCAGCCATTTTGAGTTAAAATTGACCATTTACTTAAAGGGAATAGCCAGTCTTAACTTTTGAGATGTCATTAAGGCGTTTGTTAGATAACCGCACTATATATTCAACAAGATCCCAAGATTAATTGGTAAATTAAATGAAAAAAAGACTACTCCTGGATGCCGCCATTTTCAATTAAAGTGTGAACTACGGTGACCTAAATTAGCTTCTTGTATTGCAACACGGATCTAAAGTCGATCAAATAACAATGTTATACAGTTGTTACATGTTAAACTTACATACAGTGCAGGTCTTGTTCATGATGTAATGTTGATTCATGTTAATCTCACCGCGGAACAACATTTGAAAAGCCCCCCTGAAGGGTGTATTTTTATTGATTTAATTAAAAATGCATTTGCATTTGGTCATTTGTATTGCTATGACGTCTTGTAGGCGTCTAAGGTCAAAAATACTTTCAACACAAATAATGAGCTTGTGCACAAGTGATCTTAATTTTATCTTATTTTAAAAGAAAAGATTTTTAAAATGATTTTTAATTGGTTCAAGAATTTGGTATGTCCAAACATTACATAAATCAAAATTACACACTTACACACAATTTATATAACTGATACTTATGTTCAAAAGAGGCGTTGCAGTTCACCGATGCTATTCCTCTCAGCGAAAACTCCAAAATGAGCGCACAAGTTCAACAAACTCAGGAAATAATTCCAAGGGAATCTTTCTCAGTCCTGAAGGTAGCTTTTGTCCAGCAGTTCAAGACACGGGCTTTCCCTCGACGACAACTGGTCCCACAATAATAAAAGCCAGGTAATATACCACCACCATCAGTCTGTCGCTATGTCCTCATAATACCACAAACTGGAATCCCTTTTTTATTCCAACTGAACTCGTTGGCTAAAATATGACATCAGACATTTTCTAGCAAGCTCCGGCGGCATCCAAAATACGTAAATACTTGCCAAGCTTAGAACTCAAATTACCATTATGGTAGAGTAAAACTACTATAATTATATGTATAGCTCCAGAGCTCAGTTCAGCTCCTGATTTCAACTGCTGCAGGAGGCCTTCCAGTGATATTATTTAACTACCACAGATATTCCCCTTTCTTACCAATAATCATTGTACATCATCTCATGCATATACATAACCTTACACTAGCCGAACAATCGGAATTCATCACCCGACTTACTCACTTCATATATAGAACTTTGTGGGGGATGCCCTAGGTTTCTGCAATGTTGTGATCTCAAAACATAAACGATTTTTCTAATTTAGCACCTTGGGGAATTCCCCTTACCCTATGTGCAATCTAAACAGGTGCAGCTTGCAAAACAAACTAGGGGGTATTCCCCTTTTCTCTCTTTTAGAGTAACCAAAGTCTTTTTCCCCGTGAAAATCTTTCTCAAATTGAGAAAATAAATACTTTTGAGATTTAATCAGAAAATGGAGCCTATAACAAGACATACACTAAATATTGAATTTTGTCTAAACATAAATGTCGCGATGCAAAATATATGCTACATTTTTGTCAATGAACCTGTAATAGGCAAGACCCTCATAATATCAAGGCCTGTTACACGCAAATTGTGTTCATAGAAAGGTCAAGTTTTATCAGATCCATCACACTTGCAGCTTTGTACTATATCTTCTCACACTGTCCTAGGCGTCCCTTGATACATCGGAACTGATGATTGCGCGGTACCTTACTCGCTACACCATGCATTTGGTGGAAGGTCGTCCCTGTTACAGAGTCACCATTACTCGTGCACTGTACATTGGACGTTCGAAAATCTGCTGGCAACTCTGGTACCTTGATAAATTGTTTATCCATAATAACATACCGCGCATCATTCTCAATCGCAATTGTTTGACTACTACATATAAACATACCGACCATCATTCTCAATTCTCAAAAAACAGAGGCTAGGTTCGTACATATTGTATTTAATGTGGAAATTTTTTCAATTCTCTGCCTTTCAGAGTGAATAACCTCTCTGCTACATAATGTATGTCAAGATGAATACAGAAAGCTGAAAATGGAGTTGTGAATATGACGGCGAAATCGAATGTTTGACCACCAGACTTTCGGTTTGTCATAGTAATGTATTACAATGTGATTACCAAAATGGTTAAAACTGCCAGTCAGCGAACTTGGATTTCTCCGTCGTCGAGCTGCACCCTTGAGAGCCCTCAAAGGGACTTTATGCGACTATGCAAGCTCAGTAGTATGGTGTGGAGCAACCAACATGAACTATCAAACTTGATGCATCCAGAGACGTGCCATTTCATCATCGGAATTCCCGAGAGGAGGGAGCTCACCTCTTACCACATTCAACCATTGGTCATCGCAGAGCAGTTGGAATGTCGCTCTTTTCCACCGCATGTTCTATAGACAACCACCAGATCTCCTCAGACAGCTGCTAACCTGAGCTGATATCAGTGACCACGCCTTATAGGCCGCGCGTCAGATCTCATGACCTTGATGAGGAAAATCCCAGGTTCAATGGCCTCCCACAGAAGATCATTTATCCCTTCTCTGTAGGCTTATAGAAACGCCATTCCTGCTCATGTAGCACATCAAACCTAGGGCTTGCAGCGTTTCAAAAGGGAGGTTTAATCGCTATCTTGGCAACCAATCCGTGAACATTACTAATCAGATAACTGATGTTAATGCATTGATTCGCCCTTCCGTTATAAAGAAACAAATCATAACATGACACTTTCCTCATTTAAATATTTTAGGAATTCATACAATATCATTTGGCATAAATAACACATTTCAATTGAAGATTAGAGTGAATGATGGCTCATTTCCAGCAGTCCATCGATGAGTAGGCTGACAGGGAATGTTGGTGAGATGATTCGGGACCGTAGAATGGAGTTGAGTCCTTCTTCCACGTGGTCTCCAATGTCGGTTATTTTTTTCCTATTATGCGCAATATTATTTTTTAATGTAAAGTCTTTTTACTATACCAATTCTGTTTGGTGTTTTGACCATAGAGGCGATTTTAATAAAACCATAATACACTTTTACTTACTAATGCTTAGTGTATTATGGCGGCAGTTGTTTGTAACACTTTCGATTTCTTGTAGAGGTCATTGTGTCAGTGTAAGTGAATTGGTTGTCGATCCAAAACTTCGATTCATGCACATCTAAAATCAGATATTAATTTACCGTTCTGAATTACGCGTTGTTGTAACAGCCTTAGGAACTCCATCACGCCCTGGGCATTTCGGTAGACAATGGTTAGATATGTCGCGCTTATTAAAATTAATATTAAGATAAATACTATATACTCATATAAAAATCTCATGTAGGTAAGTCTGGGGCGAGGCTGTGGATCACGCGAAATCACCCCTTAATATTGTTGTCATAAATTGTGTTTAGTTGGCCTTGAAAACATAGGTATCGACACAAAAATTAATCAGTAGATATTTTTGACAAAGATATTTTGGTGTGTAAAATGGACGGCCATGATTGGAATAAAATGGCTGCAAAAGATATTATTTAAAAAAAAATTAAAAATTTTATTTGGATTCTAATGGACCCTGAAAACATAAGGAAATATACACAAAATCAAATTGAATATCATTATTTGTGCAAATGCGATAACAAAAGTATCGGTTTTAGTGTACCAATAGACGCCATGTTGGAAAACAAAATGACTGACCCGAGATCTTTAAAAAGTGCGTCATATTTAGATTCCTTACCCCTGAAAACATATAACCAAACATCAGCTCGTGTCAGTATATTACCGAGATATGAGGGCCTTGGAACTACAAATAGCGGCCTTTTGTGTGCCAAGTGGTTATATTTCTATCACAAAGTGCACGATTTTTTGCTTATCCTCTAGACTATGACAATGTGAGGCAAAATTCAGTAAGACACCTTTTTAAAATATGCTAAATGACATATCACAGGACATTTTCATGTGAACCCCCGGCCCCCTCACCTTAAACATGGAAACTTACCTGTTTAGGACCATGAAATATCTTTTAAGCATTTCATTTACACTTTTAGGTGAAATGATGCTTCATAGCCTCTCAAACACGATGAGTAGAATGACATTTTGATGGACATGGTAAGTTCATGTGAAATATTTGGCCTCACATCGTTTATTTGGGCTATATTAGCCTATTTGGCGTAGACCAAACAACCAACTATATAACAAATTCTGTTGTCCCCATTGGGGATAGAGGACACCCAGTGTATTTCATAATAAATGATTAAAAATCAGATCACTGTCTTTTCCCCGCGCATAAAACAAACTGGCCATTTTCTTGAAAATGAATAAAATATCACCTCAATTCCTTTCCCAATTCAGTGTACCGTGGATATTTATAACTTCAGCAAACCATTAACTAAAAATAAAAATTACATGGGTCCCGGTATGCGGAGCCATTGTTATAGTCAGGTGTTATCACCCACACTATTCGTGTTGAGTAACAATACCCGTCCTCCTTTCACAATAACTAACCATTTTACTTATAATATAGTTGTTGATCCTAAGTTTTAATCTGCAAAACGCGTTAAATTGGGAATAGATGTAGTTTACGCAATAGTTACGGATTTATCTGGGCACCAAGTTGTTAGGTCAAAGTCTCCCAGCAACATTCTGTCCATATGTTTGTTTTTGTTTTCTTCCTTTTCGAATCAATGATGAAAAATATGTTCAAGTTAATTGAAGCCGCCTATAGAGCTCAGATTTCTTATATGTGAAATAAAAAAGACACGATAGTATGTTGTGTTTACGTCATTAACATAAACTTCGTCTAAATCGGTAACACCTGAATCTCTCCACCTCGAGACAATATACAATGGTCCTTCACTCCCAGATGAAAGAATCGAAGTGTTTTTCTATACCACATTCTGGGTCGGTAAGTGATTATCTTTACTCCATTGTTGCTGAAGTCTAGTGTATCTATTGGTCACTGATACTGGGGGAAATAAATTGAAGTGACATTTTCTTCATTCCAAGAAATGTCCAGTTTTTATTGCGGGAACCGACTGTTATTGATTTTAAATTTATTATGATTTACACTTTGGTTTCCCCTTAGGCCCCTCGATGGGGACAACAACAACAGCATAGAAGTACATGTCCCATAGTCTTACCAAAACCTAAATTTTAGCAATAGAACGTCGGAGAAACTGGCGACCATTAATTAAATAAAGACGAAAAAATACACGGCCTCGGTCATTGATTGAGTTCGCTTCGTCCGTAGATTCCTGCTCGAATCATGTAATAATATAATCTTAGATCATCGCTTTCTAAATACCTAAAATAATTTTAATGAAATAGAGCAGTATATAACATTAATTACCTGACCTGTAAGGAATTTCAAAGACTGATGAAAAAAATAGCCTAACATTGATTTTAAATTTATCAACCTTACACCACTTGTATATTTATTACACTTTTATATGCTCAAAAGCTTAAGTATTTTTTTTATGCGACCTGTTTAAACTGTTACAACTGGACATATCGAGAACCACACATTTCAGACTACAATGTGTGGTACTAATTACCCGAGATTTATCAAACTTTTCTTCATCAAATCTGATGCTCGTACCCATTGTTTTTATCAATTCATTCTGCTTCTATTGGCCTTATTCCATTGTTGTTGGATAGTTGAATCGCATTGTTTCATTTGTTCTTGTCCGTCTTTTATTTCATGTTGCCTTTTTTAGTAAGAGGCCATAGGTCTACAAATGGCGTTCGTTCAATTTTTGTGTTAAAAGTTGATTTCTTAATGATATTTATATTTGAAGCGTGAAGTTCAATGAAACATGTTCCATTTTTTTCTAGACAGTTTAAACCTTCAATCCAAGATGGCCGCTGTGGAGGAAATTCAGCATATTTGTTCATATTGGTCTTCTTGGCATTATACTACTACAACTACCATTGTTAATGATTCATAAAGAAATAAAATATGCCAGTTTTAGGACACTGGAAATGTTATTCTTTTTTTTCCACCTATTTCAACCTTTCAAAATGGCTACCATTTAGCACCAAAATGGCCGCCATTACCGTACGATTTTTAAATAATTGGGTTAAAATACCCTATTTCATCAATTGCTAGTAAACTTACCAGAAAAGGCCGAATACGTCATAAAACAATAGAATGATATATGCATTTTTCATGCTATTTCTGTTCAAAATGGCTGCATTAGTTCAAAATGGCCGCTATTACCTTCATAATTGTAATAATAGGGTAACATTCCTATTTCACAAATTGCTATTTAACCAACTACACGGAGCTAGAATCCATCATAAGCAACTGAAATGATATTTCTCAGTGGCGTAACCAGACCTTTCAAATGGGGGGGGGGGCTGAAGGTTTGCAAGACGTTTTTTGAGGGGCAAATTTGGGTCCTTCTCCATAGACACTGTACAAGGTCATTCATTTGGGTGGCGGAAGGGGAGGGCAAGGGTTTTTGTTTGGGGGGGGGGGCTCTCGCCCCCCTGCCCCCCCGCTGACTTACGCCACTGTATATTCTATGCCTGTCACTATTTCTCTGTTCAAATGCTGCCATTTAGTTCACAAGGGCCCACCATCATCCTTTAGTTAAATATTTAAAGTTTGAAATTTTAGTTTTCTCTGCCACTTGGTAAAGTTAGAATATACCATAAAACAAGCTGAAATGAAACCATTGACATTAAACAATTCTGAATTATGACATTTCTACAAAAATCTTTCCATTTCTTTCCTCTTATGTGTGTTTAATGCGATAGAAGGCCAGTAAGACAAACAGTCAACTGGGCAACAAATCAAGCAAAATGTGCACAAGATATGGAGAGAGCCCCCCTCCCCCAAGAGCCAAGAAATCCCCAACTAGAAAAAACTTAAAATTAGACCAACTAGAAGCAGAAACAGGAAGCAAGTAATTTAAAGGAGAACCTGCATCAAGATACTTACATAATATACGCTATAAAAACATTATTGAACACATATGGAATGGTTTCATGGGAAAACGGCATTATAATAACCATAAAACGATTAAAGCATTTTGTCTGACCATGCGCTATTTGAATTTCGCTTTTTTTTAAAAAAAAACAAAAACTGTATAGGGATATTTATTTGTTTATGCTATACGGACGACGTAAGCGTCATACATCTTCACGCGTGATGTTTTCAACATAATGTGTATTTCTATGGCTGTATGACCTAAACGTGCCGGTCGTATCGCAATAACACGTTACACACTAGCGCAAGTTTTAAATAGCACATGGTCGGACTCGATGTTTTAATTCATTGTTAGGGTTGATATATTCCGTTTTTCCTAGGAAACAACGCGATATGTTGTCAATAATTTATTTTATAGTGTATATTGTTTAATCTTATTCGTTGTACGGGTTCTCCTTTAACAATACAATTGTGCAGCAATTACCAATAGGGAAAACTTTTATAGTTCGAGTTAGAGTTGTCGAGTGCGAGTTCGAGTTGCTTTTAGAGGTTCCGAGTTTCTTTTAGAGTTCGACGTTCGAGTTGCTTTTAGAGTGCGAGTTAGAGTTCGAGTTGCTTTTTATAGTGTGCGAGTTCGAGTTCGAGTTGTTTAAGAGTTCGAGTTGCTTTTAGAGTTCGAGTTAGACTTGCTTTTAGAGTTCGAGTTTCTTTGAGAGTTCGAGTTGCTTTTAGAGTTCGAGTTAGACTTGCTTTTAGAGTTCGAGTTGCTTTTTAGAGTTCGAGTTACTCTTTGGATTCGAGTTGATGAATACATGAGTGGTAAATGAACACATGTCAGTTAAATAAATACATGTCATGTGAATGAAACAGTCATGATAAATAATTACACGTCAGGCAAAAAGCAGTAAGGTAAATCCCCCTCCAACATGCCCATGTGGGTTTGTTGGGTGGGTAAGCTGGGCTATAGTGGGTATGGGTTTTATGTGGGCTATTCCTAATGGGGCGCATGTGGGTTGTAAATGGTTAACCTAATTTTAGTGCCTCATGGGCCCAGTGTGGGTTTTGTATGGGGCATGGTGGACATTGGTATCATGTGGGCTATTCCTATGGTCCCCATGTAGGCACCATTATGGGTGTTTATTGGGTTTACTTGTGTTGGTCCCATGTGGGGATTCATCTGGGCTACCCATTCATGTTTTTACCAGTTTATGTTCATGGGCCCACTTGGTTTTCACGTGGTTACACTGGCTTAACGTGTCAGGGAATTACACGGCTTTCTAAATGGGGCCAGTGTAGTTTTTCAATGGTACGGATAGGCTTCTTTACTTAGCTTTAATTGGGTTTCCCAAATGGGGCCATTGTAGTTTTCAATGTGTCAAAGATGAGTTTCTTTAATTAGGGCTTTAAGTGGTTTCCTAATGGGGCCATGTAGGTTGTTCAATTGGCCGCCGAGTATATTTTTCCTCATATTGCACGGTGGCATTTCCAGGCTGCCTTTTGAGCCAGTTGTGGTAAATTTTTTATTTTGCCATTCTTTTGTATCAATCTTATTAAGGTCAACTAACTCATCCCTGTCGATAGAAAGGCCATAACGTACAAGTTTAATAATCATTTTAACTTCAACAATCCTGTAACTAATCTAATTGGATGCCAATTTTGTTCAGTAAGAGTACAAGTGGTCGCCTGATGAGAATTAGCCTTAAGATCATGAGGTCCCGGTTCGAATCACCAAGTAAGGATACATATTTGTAACCATGTGAGTTATGAGATGCACGTGATGCCTAATGAATAGTTGATTTAAACAATATCTAACTGTACTAGAACGCTTTTTTTTTCTTTATTAAAGCATATAATTAGCCGTTAACATGCTCCAGTTCAGCTTGCACCCCCCCCACTTACGACCCATTTGAATCCCGACGACAAACAATTGGGCCCCAGGTGGGAATTCCAATGCGGGGCCCAGGAATAGCCCACAAATGACCCACCCCGTGGGCCCATGTCACATTGTTGGAGGGGAAATTGGTAAATAAAACAGATCAGCTAAATGAAAACAGGTCTTGTAAATAAAAAAGATCCTGTAAATTAAAGGTGCAACGAGAGATTTTCAAATAACAGGTGTCCCGAAAAATGTTCAATTTCGATTTTGGCACTGGTGTACGCTTTATCAAAACTATTCCCATCTGTCGGATTAAGCTGAGAACTGTTTTCTTTGGTTACAAAATTGTGAAAATTTCTAATTTCGTATAGGAGCAAATACGAATTCACCTATGTTTTCTATTGAACTGACATATACAAATCGCCTTTTGTTTTCGTTAAGCTATTTCTGTCACCAAATCAAAGAAGGGAATCTATGCATGTCAAATCTATATGCTATTCAACTACATCACAAAAACTATGGATGACTTGAAATCTCTCGTTTCACCTTTATCCAGTTGTGGTAAATAAGACCGTTAAATTAACTGCATGTGTAGTAAAATGAAAACTTGTCAGCGAAGTTCCATAACAAGTTTTTCTAATTTATCTTTTTTCTGGATTTTTCTACTTTTTTAGAACTTACTTTGTTTCCCTAGATTTATTCTTTCTACTTGTTTTTAATTTATTTTTTCTTTCTAGCTTAGCCACGTCGATCTCTTTAACCCTCTCATCTCTGTTCCATATTTTTCTAATTCTAGGATACGCGAGCATATTTGCAATATCTAGGTACACGCCCGAGTTTGCAAGGTTCTAGGGTACGTCTATGCCTTTGCAATTTTTTTTGGGATGGGAACATGTATACTCGCATGTGTATTTTCGGGTACGCGCGCGCGCTCGCAAGTATTTTGGTACGCACAGTTTTTTTGTAATGTTTTAAAATACGCACCCCGTTTTATAGTGTTTTAGAGTACATCAGGCCCGTACGCGGGGAGGGGGGTACAAAGGGGTACAATGTCCAATTTTACCCGTCGCCCGGGACCACACATTTAAACACAATACGTATGCCCCATTACCTTACTAGTCCTCGTACGTCCTTAAACACATGCAAACGCTAGTGTTTACCTTAAAACACTTGCGAAACGTTTTGTGCGATACCCTAGAACACTTGCCCAAACTTTTTGAACCATGCGAATAAGCATGCGTACCGTAAAACATCATTTCGCAACTACTTTTTAGAAAAAAAAATAACCTATATGAAAAAAACTGTTAAAAAAATAGATCTAGTAAATAATTATTGTTCAGTATAGAAAGTAATTCTAGAAAGAAAAATCTAGAAAAAAAATAGACTAAAAAGTTATGTCCCTGGATGTGGCAGCACCGTAAGCCTACGTGTATTCTTTCCCCTGACCTGTTTCATGTACCTGATAGTCTTCATTTACATGACATGTATTAACCTGACCTGTTGTTACTCAGTAAGCGTTTTTACTATAGGCATTTCCTTTTTTTTTTTTTTTTAACACTAACCTTTATTTTTTTAATAACCCTTTTAACGCCTTTTTTCCACTACCATCACATTTTTTCAATACCTTTTATATTCTTACAGTTTCTTCAACCACATTTTTGCACTACCTGAAAAGAGGCATGTTAAGCATTTCTGTACCTTTTTGAACCAATCGATCGGCGGCCGCCCATATTTCTGTTATAATCTGTCCATTCAAAAAGGACATGCCGACTTGCCGCAAAGCCGACCACAAGACAGCTCTGTTATTATGATAGCAATGATCCACCGGGGTAGGAGGACCAAAACGATTGCTCGATTTGGGCATGTGGGAATTAAATGGGGGGGGGGGGGACAAGGTCGGATTTATTTTGCCTCCTCGGAAAATTAGCACTCTATATAAATACCAGTAAACATGTATATAGATTCTATAAAAAAAAAAGGGGGGGGTCCGCAGAACAAATGCTTTAAAGTGATGGCTTCTTGCCTATGGTAAAAATTGAATGATTCATCAGCGGTTTTGGAGGAATTAATCAGGATACTAAAAGGCTGAGTCATCGAGTTTGAAAATACATTATTTGAGTAGAAATTCAAATAACCACTGAAAACTAAAGATATTCACCTACAATGTTCAATTCCAAGACTCGAGATCACAGGCTGGAATGATCACCCCTTCCTTGTTTATAGGTCACCACCGTCATATTGTCGCGGCGGACAATAATTTTACGGGTGTTGACATTTGTGACCACGTGACACAGGAACATAATACTAGTGCCTAATCAAGACATCTTGTGACCTAATCGAGGACGGTAGGCATGCGCAACGCTAATGGGGGGCCAGTCACATTTCAGACGGTGATCGCTGCTCTGCTAAATAGTCGAGTACGCCACAAATTTGTGTAACCATGAACCGTCTGATGAATGAGACTTACCAGGTAACGGGATGTATGGCTAGGGGGGGGGGGGGGGTAAGGACATGCCATCAAACGCAAACCAGCAAATTCAAAAAGCATCAATTTCCGGGGTGCTAGGTCTGTTCAAAGACTAAAACGGTAGGAGAGGGCGCTCTTACGCATATATCGAACGGTTACACACAGACTTGACTAAAGGACTAGACCTGGTCACGAATTATTTAAATATAAATGACGTTATTGGAAAATTACACTATTTTGCAGCGGGGTTAATCCACTAACCCACGACGGATTTTGAAGTAATAATTTTTCTTAATTTATCATGATATTACTAAGTCTTTTGAACAAAGGTGTAAGAGATTATTTTTGATGTCAGTGGGACGAGACTGCCATGTAAATGCAGTAGCAGTTCCACAAATTACCGTTTGTAAATCCCCAATGCCCAAATCGAGCAGATCGTGTCCTACCCCCCCTGGTATGGCCTCGATTCGGGACAAAGTCGCGCCTAAAATTGTTTTCCCGCAAAAGTGTTTGCGGTACGTAAAGGTCTTTGAATTTACCAACTGGGGATCGCGACATTTACCAATGTCTGTTTAAACCCCGTGTTTAAACCATCAATGTACATGATGCGAGGACCAGCGCTGTGAGGAACATTGGACTGTAGATTTGGTCGCAAAGCCGAGTAACAAGCCGGGGGGGGGGGGGGGAAAGTAGGGGGTGGCCCCCGTGATAATCATTTAAAATGAGGGTCGTGTGGAATAAAGGTTGGCCAACCCTGCGTTAGGATGACCAATGCAAATTAGCTCAACTATATTTTATAGTCGCCATCTCAATTCATAAGTTTCGAAAGAGCCGTCTACATCGCCGCGCGAGTTTTGGCCTGCGTGTAACTCGCCAGCTATCATTTCCCTTTACTCTTGTCATGGTTCTTGTTGAGCTTGTTTGGCGGGAATATGCTGGCGTAGGCTTAACGCAGAGAAAAGTAAGTTATGCGGACAGTAGTAATGCCTTCTCATTTTTAAAGATTCCACTGAGTTACAAAGGTTTAACATATTATGTGCCATAGTAGGCTATATTAGTACGACTCTATGTTCGTTGCAGTGTCGTCTTCAATTTGATGGGCAACTGATTTTCATTTGTCCAAGGGCATGACACTGATTGAGAGGCGAATTCAACCTTGTACTATGTTTTTCTTTGGTACCCTGGGCCGGTACCAGATCATGAATCTGCAACTGAAGATAACATGATATTGACTGCTGAGCCCAATTTGTTATGGGCATCAAAGGGATGGGTGCCAGGAATGTTAGACGTGCTTTGTTTATTGAAACGGCAACACTACAATACACTACACGGCGGAATTATTCCGTATAGCTTAATAATCCCGATTGGAGGTGTGTTCAGTATGGCACTACGCGACAGCACACGTAGTAGGTCCAAAAATGCCACACAAATAATTACAATTAAAAGGACCAAGGGGAGTCCAGTGTTCACGCGAAATGCCAGAAGCGGGAGGCAGAGAGAAGCGAAAAAAGCGAACGCGTGATGAGAGAAGAGACACCGGGAGGCACAAGATGCACTTCCTTTTCCTACGACCCCCATATATACTAGACATATCTTCCCTCCTCTATCTTGCCCATATCTCATCTAATCTGCGCTAACGTATCGAACCCTAGTCTATCTTCCTCTCTCATCCTCTCTCACTCCCTTTCCATCTCTCCCGCACTTCCCCTCTACCACCTCTTCTCGTCTCCTCTCCTCTCTCCCCTAACTTCCTCCTTCTCTATTCTCCCTCTCTCCTCCTCTCTCCCCTCCACCATCGTTCCTCTCCTCTTCGCTTCCTCTCCTCTCCTGTCTCTCCTTTCTCCCCTCTTCTTCTTCTCCTCTTATCCCCTTCCATTCTTCCCTCCCCTCTCTCCTATTCCTTCCTCTCCTCTCTCCTCCCCTCTCCTCTCTCCTCCCCTCTCCTCTCTCCCTTCCCTCTTCTCGACCGAGAAATTACATGCTTCAAGCCTTTTATGCAAGAAATTTCTCGTTTTCATGAAAGAATTCCTTCAGGGAAAACCCATGTGAATTCTCTTTTTTGATCTTTTTTTTTAAAATCAAGTCCTGTTTTTATTTTCGGTAGGCAGAAATAACTGCCAGGTTACGGAACTACTAATAACAAACTTTCAAAAAAATGGTAATAAATTTTCTTGCTTTCTTATTTAGAATTATTGTCCCCATTGTTGGTTTTTGCCGGATTTCTATAATGCATGCTAAATTTACAACTTAGCGAAGGTAGCTTTGCTTTCAGGTCTCCTTTTTTTGTTTTGGTTTCTTTCTTGCTTTTATGAAAATATTAGCTATTATTCTTCCTTTCTGCAGGCCAGTGTATTTCGTTTAAGGTGAAGGCTTACATCCTCTGATACTGAAATGTTATTTTGGTTCTTTGTTGGAAATTATTTGGCAAAATGATTCCCTCCCACTCCTCCCGATCAAGAAAAAATCTCCGAAAGACCCCCCCCCCACACCACACACTACTAGTCCATACTGTTGGCGACAGCAAATCGTCCCAAAAATTTATATGTCCACCACTCAAAAAGATATAAAACTCTGTCAAGCAAAAATAACTGCTTTTGCTTCATTTATATTTCAAAAGACAGATTGGGATTTGTAATTTTAATTTTGCAATTATTAGATCTATGTGAATCTATTATTACTATACACGCATTGAGCACGCATGAATGCCTTGACCTGTTTGACAATACAACAAACGCCCCAAAACAAAAATTCCCGGGGAATCTGACAATGTGATCGACCAGGGGGGTAGGTAGGAATGCCAACGTAACAGCAACCAGCAAATTCAAAACGGCATCAACCTTCTGGGGGCTAGTCTGTTTTCAAAGACTTAAACGGTAGGGAGGGCGCTCTTACGCATATCGAACGGTTACACACCAGACTTGACTAAAAATTAAACTAGGCCTGGTCACGAATATTTCAAATCTAAATTGACCGTTATTGGAAATACATATTTTGCAGTGGGTTAACACTAACCCCGACGGATTTTGAAGCCAATATTTTTTTCTTACTTATCATGATATTACTAAGATTCTTTGAACAAAGGTTTAAGAGATGATTTTTTTTAATGTCACGTGGGACGGACTGCCATAGTAAATGCACGTAGCAGTTACACACACAAATTACCGTTGGAAATCACACCAATCCACAAATCGAGCAGATCGTGTCCTACCCCCCCCTGTGAATTGACATCCAGTGAGGGTTTGAATGAACATGACTGACATTGAGTGGCACACTTTCCTAACAGAGTCCGCGGGCGAGTGGTGTATTTGAATTTTGTCAATATTCGTGGACAAGTTGGTTTTCGTACGAAGGCGTATGGGTGGCCATTGAGGTCAAAAGGGGCCAATGTTCCGGAGGGCCCAGGGATCTTTGATTTTTTTAGGATTTAGTTGTTTGGCTGTGTGTGTGTAATGGCATGGACATGTGGATGATCGTGGGTGAGGCAACTATTGTAAAATGCAGGAAAGTGTTGCCAATCAAAAATAATAAGAAATTTCTAGAACCCTATACCTGGAACATTTTTTGACGGGTACGCCATTTTGTTATCCAATTTGTTGCCGAAAGGGGGGGGAAGGGGAAGCTTCTCCCTTGTGGGAATCTGCCCCCCCCCCCTTCGCTCCATGAAAAAATAATGTGATTCTGCACACGCGCCAATTTACCGTGAAAACATAATAGGCATACATATACTAACAAATTGTAATATATGATTTGCCCCGGGAAAATGTGCCCCCCCCCCCTCCCGGCCCCCTGAAAAAAGCTGGTTGAAGCCACTGGGTCACTCATATATTGAAACTCTCTTTCAGTGTTTTATAAACTAAGCAAAACAACATTTTAATCGCCTATAAAGAATCTGGGCAAATAGGAATAACTGCCTTTTAGCTGCCTTATATCGTTTAAATATAGACAGGAAGAATTTGACGAATAACTTATACTATAGTGGGGCCATCAGTTTTCTTTAGACGGAGGGAGGGGCGCAGATCTTCTGGGGGCCATGAATTATGACATACAGAAACGGGGGGGGCTGTAACATTTGTGAATGACAAAAAATGTTATTTTGTAAAAAGTCTTGATTTTTAATGCCATCTTAGTCTGTTTAGGGGAGTAAGGTGTAATCGTGGGAGTCATCAATTTATTATCACAGGGTCGTTATTTTAGTGACGTCCGAATTTCCTCCTTTGTCCCCCCTGCCTGCATAGAAAGTAACGACCACTCTGTACTGTAAGAAATGCTCAAGCTATCTTAATGATCATGTTTTAATGTGTGTGTTGAATGAATATACGTGTGCGGATATCCTACATGGTCGTCTTTATAAGTTTAAGACACGCAATAAACGACCACGCACTATTCTGTACATGTGATGTGGCATAGAATAAAACCGCCTAACAATTTATTCCGTATTCTTTTCGTATTAAAGTGGTAAGGACCTGTTTTGATTCTGTCGATCAGTAATCGTAACCTCGTACAATCAATGTTTTTTTCCACTACAGTCAGCCTTCCCCCCATTTTCCCTTATTAAAGGAACAAACATCGTCTTGTTTGGTATCAGTGTGTAGAGCTACATATGTCCCTTTCTTCCAATGAAGTACAAACATATCAAGTTTTACAATATGACGCAATCCATGCAAGCAAAATTGCGGTATGTAGGCCTATTTGGCAATGTTGGGTGCCAAAGTAAGCATACAATGTTATTACCCTTAAACATTACTGTGCTCAAGTGATCAGATCTCATCAAAAACATGTTGGCAGGTTATGATAATGCTTGCCTTTGTGTAGCATAGGAGGTGATTAAAAAATAAGAAACGAAATTATAGTCAGTATTTGCTTATACAGTAGCATTATAAGTAAGGAATAAGTACCGATTTGTTTTGGCATTTTACGCAATAAAGTATAGGCAGGTGGCAAACCCCCCCCCCTCCCAACCATAACCTTCGGACTGTGACGGGCACCCTGACGACCCTGAAGTAGTGACCTCCAATCTTTTTCAGCTGAAATGCCGCACAAAGGATAAACTATACATAAAAGTTAGAGCATTATCGTTTCCTTTTTGGTGCGGACAGGGAGATCATCCGGTAGGGTGGTGGTAACTGCCCCCTCCTGGTTGGACGAGGGTTAACATCATGACTTTTCGTGGACCTTTGGTTGTTTCGTGATTTTCGTAAAGGTTAACAAATTAGATAAAAACGGGGCATGGAACCGTATTGTAATACGCAACATAAACGTAAATCGACACTCTAAAGCCCTCAACTTTATATCTGAGCTCGAAAATGCATCGCTAACTCTAATTCGAACTCTAAAAGGAACGTACTCGAAACTAAAAGGCAACTCGAAACTATCAAAGTAACTCGAACTCTAAAAGCAACTCGAACTCGAACGCTGAAAAGCAACTCGAACTCTTAAAAGAAACTCGACAACTTAAAAGCAACTCGAACTAAAAAGCAACTCGAACTCGAAATCTGCAACTCTAATAAAAGCAACCGAACTCGAACTCTAAAAAAAAGCAACTCGAACTCTAAAAGAACTCGAACTCGAACTCACAACGCGAACTGAAACCCCTCATAAAAAAAATATTACGCGATTTAATCCTGTAGGGAGGAATTTTGCAGGATGACATTTAGAGAATAAAGGTTTTTTTCAGCCTTGCGGATATCTATCCTGTCATATCACACAGGCGAACAGCATATTTTAGCAGAACAATGATGCGCCGCCCAAGTTGTTTTATGCTAAAAATAGTGCTGTCGCACGTGTGATATGACACGATTGATACCCGGCAGAGGGCTACTAAAAACAATACCTTTATGCTATTCTTTAACACTATTCAAAATAAGAAGCTTATTGGTAACATTATACATGGAAATTGTGATAGAGTTTACCCAACGAACTACCTGGCTGGTAATATAGAGATCAGTGGTTGTTACTATGTGCCTCCGATTGGCTCGAGCAGGGCGTATGCGTAAGTGTGACACGTACGCGCTTGTGCCATGTAATATCTTTTCATATCACACGGCTAAGAACCAATGAAGTTGCGTAAACAACTCAAGTGTTACGGAATGTAGAAACAAGTTGGTGCCCCCCGGCGTTTGATAAGTAGGAGGGCAGCAGCAGAAAGGTATGTTGATAGGGGCGAGGTGAGGTGGTGCATCAATAAGCCGCGGGAGAGGGGGCAACTACTCCAAGAAGCAACGATATCTACCCAAATAGATGGTAATTGTTTGAAATATAAGAATTCACAGCTAGTCTTGATGCAGCAGACAACAACGGGAAAAACAGCAAGCCTATGCATTCAGTCTGCACTAGTCTAATAGCGCTATGTGCGTTTCTTAAATCAGCAGTTACCCAATAGATGGCCAGGAACCAGGTTTTCTGCAGCATAAGCCTTACTGTTACATCTATCGATTATCGTATTCTTGATGGCATTGGGGAGGCAAGAAGGGGTACAATTTAAACACAAATCTTCCCTTTTGCACCCCACAATGCAAAGGTTAACAAGTCATCATTCGACATATGTATACCGATTAACCTCAGTTCATGTTTGAGGAGTCAAGTGTGGGAAAATATCGGATCCAAAAACATGATAATGATAAAAGTTGGATGATTTACGCCCAACTAGTAAAGGCGATCTGTATCAAGAATAAAAAACTAACCTAATATACGCTATAAAAACAATTATTGAACACATATGGGAGGGGTTTCATGAAAAAAAACGGACTTTATACTAACCATAAAACGAATTAAAAGCATTTTGTCTGGACCATAGGCGCTTTTGAAATCGCTGCATCTTCACACATGATGCTTTCATAATGTGTATGTCCTATGTCATGTATGAAACCTAACGTGCCGGTCGTATCGCATAACACGTTAATACCCTCGCCGCGATTTTTAAATAGCCACATGGTCAGACTAGATGGGTTTTTAATTCAGTGTTAGGGTTTATATTCCGTTCTTCTATAAACACTCTATATGTGGTCCAATAATTATTTTATATTGTATATTGTTTAATATTATTCGTTGTACAGGTTCTCCTTATTGGTCTCGCTATGAGCTTTGTGAAATATTGGGCTCGACTGGCGTCTCGCCCAATATTTTTTTGTCAACTCATAGACCAATTAATTTGGGCTTAATCGATCCAATTTATCTCATACTTGGTCAGAAGAACCCTAGCCCATGGCTAATAGGAGGTGTCAACAGGTTGACCTCGGATGACCTGCTATATGACTCACATCACCAAGCTGTGACTCCCATTGGCAAACTGCATGGCAGCAACATACCAGCGTCTCCGGGAATGGATTATTTTTTTCTTTAAATATTTGCACTGGCACCCCTCTTGAAAACATATGTGCCACTCCAAGTGAACCAAAGTCATCGCGTGGTGATTGTTACAAACGTGACATGCACGGCAACAGTATAAACGCACCAATTGCGTGTGCATATTGCAATTACAACATACATCGCGTAATTGCTGCACACACTAACCATCTTTAAATACAGTAAATGAATCTAAACCCAATCAAATTTTTGTGTTTAAATGACAAACCTACCACTGAATAAGAATATGAATTCTCGGAAACCGGTAAGTCTGCAATAGCTGCGCAGTTTGCTAACGTTGTGTTCATGCCTTCCATTTATCCATCTAGCACCAAGATCGACATTTCTTCTTTGCTATTCTATCCACACTGACTGTCTCCTGTTTTGATCTTACTGGAGAGTGAGAGCGCCTAGGAACAAAATCACACAGAAGAACAAGGAGATCATATTGTTTGTTGATGTGTAATTTTATGGATCCCCGCAGATGTTCTTTGATGAGAAATGTTCCGTAGTTAAGAGAAATCATGGCTCTGCATTTGAATACACATAGACCCTACATAACCTGGGCCCTATTTCATAAAAAGTTAGATTAATCTAAATAGGATTTAAGAAGAGTTATTCTTTCTGAAGGTATTAACTTGTTTTATATGCCAATAAAGATAACAATGCAACGAATTTATCTTTCTCGACATTTGAGTTTAGACGTTAAAATCACCATTTTGTTTTTTAATACCTGGGTTTCTATTTTCTAAATCATTTACCTTACAAATTCCTACAAATTTTTCTTAAAGAGCATTAGCAGATTTAAGAAGAACCTCACTCTAACAGGTTTAAATCACTAAAGCCACCACAGTCATTTTTTTTTCAAATTCAAAATGCCGTTTTGTCTTTAAAGATTGGCTATGTTCGGGTCCTATTAACACCTTATATTACCTTCCTTCTTTTGTGAAAAACAGACCCTTCAGCATTTTAAAGTGGTGTCTTGATGATGCCATTTACGGCTGTTTTCAGACCTAGAAAAAAGGTCAGTTCCCCGGACGTCATAAAGTCAATCCGGACTTTTGATTAGAAAACAAAGCATACAAATCATAATTCTTGCCAAATACAGCTTGTTATTTCTTAGCCACTTTCAGGAATCTTTACTACAACCCTGTCCAATACAACAGTGTCAAAATAGACTTTTGATGAAAAATAGGGGGTGTGATTTGTTTACATTATGAAGAACCGCTGATAGTGGCTTTAAATTAATCTCAACTTTTGTGAACGGGGCCCGGGATGACCTTAGCATCATCAAACCTATACTCTGGTCATTGGCATTATTTTAGGATACTGTTTACATCACGCACTTTATTCTGTTCAAGACCCATTCACTAACCTATGAAGGGTATCTAAAATTACTGTTTTAGAATAATGTAGCATACCATGATCCCTTGATAGAAAGGATCTTTTCGCAAGATTAACAAAAAATAAACACATTTTACCACAACTTTTTTTCCAAGTTGATGTCCATTGGGTCTTATGAAAATACCAATGTGGTATTTACCTTGGTAGCGTATTACTTTTTCCAGCACTCCCTTGACAGTCTCTGACCCATAGAGTCCGCCCTGTGAACCTCACTCTTGTATACGCACACGGCACCCCACGTCACGTTTAAGACTGAGACGTGCGTGTGAGAACTCTGCGACATGGTGGTGGTGGTGCCCCTGAGCTGAGCTGCTTGAACTGTGGTATGGTCGGGGGAACAGGGGTCGTCTTGGGGGCTTGTTCTTGCTTAGTGTCTTGTTTTTCTTTTCCTTCATTTGTCTTGTTCTGTTGGACAGTAAGATGAGTTGGGGAGGCTGAGTTTCTGAATTTTTATTTCATGTATTTTCCTAACTGCAATGACAGGTAAACAATTGTTTAACTTTTTAAGACACTAAATGGGACAAGTGCAAAAATGCAAACATTTTTTGGAAACATCTAGTCACAACAGGTACAACATAGCATCTCAACCAAATGAAATCAAAATGGATTACAACCCCAGAGGCTGGCACACATTTGGGGGCTAGGCATGGCCAAACAACCAAAAAATCTTCAAAATTGATGTCGCCATTGGTTTAACATGTAAAGTGATACCTTATCAAAAAAAATGATTTTTGGATATCAACCCTACTGTTTTTGTAATGAAATTAGACGAGGACAAAGAAGGGTGTCATGTGGGTCATGGGAACACCAATGGCCGACCCACATCAAAGTGCCTAAATCACGTTGGTTTGTGTCCTGTATTGCTGATAATTTTGGCAGATTTGCTAATATTGAAAGAGGGTCTTGTCCGCCATCATCCGTTTGGGCTCTTTTTAAAAGTTGGTTGGTCCATAGCTGTCAAAGGAGAAAGAACCCCAGCTGCAAAATGGAATAAAATAATAAGGGTATACACCAATGTTTTCCCAATATATCTTCAACAATAGCTATACCTTAATTTACAATCGTAGATATCACTGGGGAGCTTTTTTTGTATCCCTTTCAGACTCGATGATAAAATACCAACTTTTGATATGACATGGCAGGCATGGAAAAATGTTCATTTCCGGGCCCAGCTTGCCAAATTTATATAAAAATATAAATGTTTTTAATGTACCAAAAGGACAATTTTCCCCTCCAAATTCCAACATTTCCCTCCAAAATACAAACTACAAACGTTTCCTGGGAAGGAGTTTTCCCAAATTCCCCACTTTTTCATGCTATGGTAACATTTACCCAGCAAAACATAATTCATGATAATTTGTTCTTGAAATCATTCCCTACTGACCTCTATGTAACCGGGCGATAATGCTGGAACGGCACAGTGGACAGTTGCTGTAGACCCTTTAGCACAGAAAACCCACTGATGGTAGGCTGCTGGCACAACCACGGCCTTCCTCTAGAACCTCGTAGAATTCTCATCTTGGCAAAGACAAATTACATGCGACAGGGAAGTATTAATACCACAGTCTCGGGCATTATTGGTATAATTGGAGAACTCCTATACTATGTGTTCGGATGTATTTCGTGCCTGGGACTAGTTGAATCAGCAATCAAATATGGCAAGTCTCATTAACCATAAGCCTATATGCATATATGCTGAATTTCTCATACCCAAAGACACGTTCAGAGAGCTTTGGCTTGTATGAATTACATCATCCATGTGTGTTCTAGGTACCCCAAATCATACTCTAAAATGCATTTTTGTTCTCCAAACATATGTGTGACAGCAGCACCTTTTAGTGAAAGAGGGGATCTCCCTTTTGAGACATGAATTAAAGAGGAAATTTCCTATTTTATTGCCCTACACTCTTTGGCAACTGTTTTAAAGCAGATTGAGTATTGCATTAAACTTCATCCTATTTTGGCATTTGATGCCATAAGTTAGGTCACACAGAAAGGTTTCATCTTGATTTTAGTTTAAAATAACACAACATGCAGGATAGATAAATCGTTTATGTTAAAAGCTTGCGAATAAAATAAATACAGTTATTCTCGACCACAGTATCACCGTCTGGCGTTTCGTTTTTGGTCGGCCAATCAACTGCCGCACTCGGCTAGTGACGTAGTTTTCCTTTTGGCCTTGTATGCTTACCGTTGCGCCCCGCCATTCTTTACTTGGTTTTTCTCGCCGGCTCATGCGGTCAAGTTATTTTAACCCTCCCACCTCTCCTAAGGCTATGTTTACTTTGTTTTTGCATGCTTATGTATAGGACAACTTCGTTTGTACATGTCGTATACTTGTAGATATAGGCCCTAATTTTATAATTATACATGTGGAGTGTAGGGAGATTTTAATTGATTTTCTCAATCATTTGGTTAAAATTATGTTCAATTTATAAAACTTCCACCTCTGTATCTGGTGTGTAATTTCGCTTACTGTTCCGGTGTGGAATTAGGTAAGCTCAAATTAGTAAAATGCCAATTGTGGTAAATCACTTTTCTTTTCTGGGTGTGAACTTAGCAAATTGAACTATTATCAATTACCAAGTGTTAATTAATATATATTGCCTTGTGAAAGATTTGTGCTAAAATTATATTTCTATAATGTTGCTAATATTTTGATTTGATACCTCGACTGTTCTGGTGGGGTTTATATTAGATGCTAACGATTTTGAATCCATATACTTAATGTTCAATCTGATTTTGAATGCTTGTTACTACCATAGGCTTTTATGGCGTGGAGGATGTTTGCTTGCCTGTTAATGTGAATTGTATTAGAAATGTACATTGCTGCGTTACTATTAAATGGTCTTGCCTTTGCTGCGGACCATCTTGTTAAGATAGCAAAAAATTTGAATGAGTTTGATTTTCATACTGGCTCAAATGATAAAATTGATCTTGCATGCGTGATTTGTGATACACCATCTTTTATGCGTTGTTTGATGTTTGACTTTTCTGCTCATCATGTGAAATGTTATGTAAGAATTTAATTGCTGAGATACTATTAAATGGTCTTGTTTTGATGCTGACCATATTTGTTAAAATAGCACATATTTGATTAAAATGATTGTACATACTGCCAAATACGCTAATCTGGTCTTGCATATTTGATATTCCATAGGCTTTATGGGCGTTGTATGCTGTTTGCCTTTCTGCTCATCATGTGAATGTTATGTAGAATTTTAATTGCTGAGATACTTTTAAATGTTTTTGCTTGCTGCTGACCATCTTGTGTTAAAATAGCACAACTTTAAGGCCGATGCCTGTGGCATTAAAACCGCATGAAACGGCGATAAAGGCCGCTACCTACTTCCTGCCTCGTTTGTGTTTTTCTGTCTCTTTACTGTGGAGAGATAATTGTTTATTGAATGTCTATTTACCATCTCACTTTAGCGAGATCCCATATTTGGACAAAGAGGCTCCTTATATGCCGCAATGCACCTCTACCACTATGACCTTCAACCTATACATGCCTTGCTTTGGAACAAATCAGGGGTCAAGATCATTTTGCAGAGAAACAACTATATTCTTAGGTGATTACCACTAAAACCTCTTTATCGTTTTGCCCATTTGATCATATGTGACATTCAATTACCGCATGTTCGTCAAACGAGTTTAAATTAAACAGTGGATCACTAACATCTTCTCCATCATGTTGGTTCGTGGTTGGGTGAGTTGGGATGGGTGTTTGATAATTTGGGGTGGTTTGTAAGGGATGAAACAGTTTTTGTGTGCAAGTTGGTTTTCAAATAGAAATCTATTCCATAGTTTACGGGGAAATGAGCAAGAGCCATCGTTTGATCACGGTACACAACACAAACTGTTCATAGTCTGGGGACTGATTCCCTTTGTATTATAATTACATACGTCTTCCAGACTTACAATTGACAATCACCGGGTACGTGACCCTCTATCTGGAGGTCCGTGAATGTATGTGATCAATCTATCTACGAGAGTAATTTAATACCCCGGGTTTTAATACCTTGTTCAATACAAAGGATGATTAACCTATTTGCTGGTTTATACCATGGCTCATTGCTGTCACTTATTGTATACTAAAAGTGCAACTACGTGATTGTAAACATGGTAGAAAGTCGACGTAAAGGTCCCCTGACTAGTGTGCAACCCTGTCTCTTGTAATTTGCAATCCATGTTTCACGCATGCACGCCACTGTGTAGAGATTAAGTAGCTTCCTGCCACCATAATTTCACCCCGACAGTCGGTAAAGAATGCCATTACCGGACAGTTTTTTCTTATGGCAACCTACCACACAGCAAACTCTTCGGCAAGTTAAATTATCCGAATCTCAAAATAACTTTGAAGCACCCAAAACTAGTGGAAATTGTAATAAACAACTCTGTAATCACAACAACTGGTAAAGTATCCTAAACAAATTCCATTTTTACCGTGCAGTTTCTGGTATTGTAAAAGTAAATATCCTAACGGGGTAGAATATTCTTTGTTCCCAAAAGGACGCTAGATATCCAAAAACTACTATTTATTTTTCCCCAATCTCCTTTCTAATATATCGGTGTACTTATTTAGAGTAGTAGACGCAATTTTTTTAAAATATCAACTTCCCGCCCTATATCGAAATTCATTGCGTGAAACGACGTTAAATGTGGCATAGTACAGACAGTAACAGAGATGCGGGAGAAGTCCCTGTACCCTGAATAGCGCACCATTTTCGATAAGCTACTAATATTTATGTCAGAGTGACTTATCCCGGGGATGAACGTACGTAATAGCGGCCACATACGACTGCGAACTATAAGCTAACAATTGTTGCCAGTAAATCAAACAAAGTTCAAGCAGTTGCTTGCGCCGACAAACTAAAATTCACACAAATAGCTCTTCACACAGCCCAATTTAGCTCGCCCGTACATCGGAATTGGGTTAAATAGCTAAGTACCGTGCGTAAAAGGTATTTTGGGCAACAGGAAAACAATTTCGTACTGAACGACCTCCAATCGGACAGCCACTAACTTATAGTCTTCCATCCTCTTGGAGGCGGAAGACTACACAATGGTGTAGATGGACGTTCACTGTCCACCTTACTAGATGTTCCTTCATTTTGAAGGGCTCAGAGGTTTCAACAGGTTTTATTTATTGACCGCTGCAGCCAGTGAGTGACCCTTTGACCTTTTGGGTCCAGATTTAGTAACTAGACATGTACACCCAAGGGATATCATTATACCAGTACAGACCCACCCTACCCACCCCCCCCTGGATCCCTTCTTTAGAGCTAGAGGTTGTCAGTAGGGTTTATAGATTGACCCTGTAGCCATTGACCTTTGATCTCTGGGGTCCCAATAATTTCAAAAGACACAAGGCCTGCAAGTGTCACGTCACCATGAATACTAAGCCTTCGAGTATCAGTAAAAAACAAGCATCTAAGGAGGGGGAAAAGAAGAGAAACAAGGCGAACTCGTATTTATCAATGCGTAAATATGTCCCCACCGAATGTTGTGATCACTGGAAGTGAAAACTTAAACTGCACCAAACCAACCCCCGGACCACTAGACCACCCCACCATAGATAATTCATGCAATGTCCTTCCACCCACAAAATAACTTTTCAACCATTTTGGCCTAAAGTATCCATAACTCACAAAACCAAATCGTCGATGATCTTCATCCATGTTCGGCGGGGACAAAAAAAGATCAATGCCACAAGCAAAAAAATACCTATGCCACATGAATGGGCAGGATGACCAAAATAAACTAGGTGTCAAAAACAGTTTTTTTTTAAATATTCCAGTTCAAATTGACTGATATCAAATTTTTCACAAATTAGCACAAAAAGTGCTTAGACAATCAACAACCATGCTCATGTGGTAGGAAACAATAGTTAATGCATTAATTCGTAAAAAAACACACATAAAACTTACACGATATTTCAATGTTTCTGATAGTCTCATTAACACATGCATGCATACAAAATTCGCATTGAGTGTAAAAGAATGTGCTACTGTCAGAAGTTTGAAACAATTAATATTTTCTATCTCATGTTAATGTATGTGCACCATTTAAAAACAAAAGTGCTGAATTCAGAAAACATATCAAAGAATACATGAAGGGTGAAACTGTGTACAAAATAACATAAAAGAAATACACATTCATATAGCCTTTTATATTCTATTTTCTACTTTTCCATATTTTCAGCCCCACAACTTTGCAACTTAAGTTAATATTGTTGCAAGGTTTTAAAAAAATATTGTTTATTCTTTTTATTTATTGCTTACACTAACACCTGGCTTTTTGAGGGAACCATGGGGGTGTAATGGTGAAAAGCCCCTCTAATAGCCAAAAAATAAGAAGATTTTGCATGTTGTGCATGCATTTTTGCATGACACCCCAGGGCCGTCGTAAGTAATCTGGGATGCTCTTTTAAAAACTCTTGTATGGAAGGTATATTTATTCACTAGATCACAAAATTGTGCAGTCCTTCAAACAAACATGCACAGCCACATTAAAACAGCAAAAATGCCAGAAATATAGGGTTAAGAATGCCAGAAATATAAAGGCCGTAAGAAATCAACAAGCAGTTTGCCAACATAAGCACTAAGTTAAAATCACAGTAAGCAGCCAACTTTCAAAATAAGTCACTGAGCCATGCATCAATCCCAATCATGCACTACCTGAGTCCGCCACGGCGCATTGCAGGAATCCACAACAGCGTAATACCCAGAAAATCTTCAGGTTGTCAGCAATTGTGTAGGTGGACCTGGAAAAATAAAGAGGGGTCCAGGATGGATCCCAGGGAACCACACGGATTAATGATGGATGAGTGTTTAGTAGACCATGTGATATGTTTGTCTATAGGGTGAATGGAGTTTGAAATCTTTAGATGCAACAAATTTTTAATAAAAATGTGCAATGAATTTTTGTGGACTATGACAACATACAATGAATGAAATGATCAATTTTTATGCTTTGGTATATTTTATATATAAATTTTAAACTTCAATCGCTTTAACATTGACTTGAACCACATTCACATACAGACTAATTCAAGCAATGGATCATTTAAAAAATTGGTATAATATCAAAATTTGATACATATTCATTCCACATTGGTTTTAAAAATTTGCCAATAATTGTAGCAAGCAAACACGCAACAGGCTCTAGCTGCAAACAACGGAACCTTGCTCCAACGTGAATGGCGAATTGCATTGGGGCTGACAACAAATGAAGGAAAGTCAAGCCTGACAGTAGGCAAGGCATAGTGAGTGCACACAGATTACTCACCCTGGACGCTGCATACCATGATGTTGAGAGAAAGAGAGGTATCTGAATACCCTGGCAACCAGGAAAAGAAAGATGAATTGACATATATGTAACCGTTTATGATTATGAGAAGAAAATGATTGGTAAAACAGGCATGATTAGATGCTAATGGACTAGATTATTTTTGAGCTTTGATTGCATTGGCCATAGAATCCAATGCACCGCGTAAGTTGAAGATGAAATAATGGATGCGTCTATTCAAACGAACAAGTGAAATGATTTTTGTAATGCACCGAGAAGAAACTAAAAATATGCAGGCCATTAACCTAATTCCTAAACATTATTACAGCAGTAAGCAATATTTTCCAAACAAAATCTGAAGAGTCAGGAAATGTCGTCGCCCGGACCAGTTTTGGGCACCAAGGGTAGGTGGAAAGAGTAGAAAATTCATTGCTACCCATGTTAGGGACATATGGGGGATCATTCGCCATGGGGGATGTAGAAAATCAAAAGTGGTGCAATTCTTATTATGGACCAAAAAGGTCAATTGACCAAATAAGGTAAAAAAGCGGTAGAATGGTGATGTTTTGAATTCCAACTTCAATTAAAATGTAATAGTTTTAATTTTCCCGGACATCTAGACGGGCTCAAGAAGAATGAAAGTTTGAATCGGGGGTCAAAATGACCCCAGAAAGGGCCAAAAAGGGCTTAAAATGAGCCCAAATAAGTAAGAATCATAGAATGGTATGTTTTTAATTTCAGCTTTATATTAAAATGTAGAGTAGAGTAGTATTTCATTTTCTCCAACCTATAGCAGAGATTCAAGAGAGAATTTGAATGTTGGAATCTGGGGGTCAAACGTTGACACAGCAAGAAAAGAAAAGGCAAAAAAGGTCAAAATTAACCCAAAATATGAGACCTTAATGTTTTAAAAATTTTGGTGTTTTTTACTTTTTTATGTTTTTGTAATTTTAAACATTTCAAATGAAAACATATTTCTATAATATATTGGTAGTAGATTAAAATATTAAATTTTGACATTTGGGTTTTGGTCACGATACACCCCAAAAGAGCAATATAAATAGTCCCCAATTTAATAGTTTCATCTTGATTGAATCGCATGACTCCAATACCGGATGCCATCTTGGTTAAATATCGTGCCATATTGTTTCAACCAGTTTTGATATGATGGGGCTAAAAACGTGATTTATTGAAAGCCTCCTCTAGGAATACTGTGTAAAACTCATAAATTATGCAATTTTTCATCATAATATTAAGTTAACTATTTAAGTCCTAGAGCTCACGGACCGTGGTAGAAGTAAATGAGACAAATAGTACCTTTCTACCAGACACAATTATTATATCTTGTCACGCCTGTAAAATCTGTAGATCCCGGGGACGAGGTTATTAGCCAGTTGTCTTTAAATAAATGTGACTCCAAAATGACCCTAAAAAGGACCCAAAAGAGGTCAAAATTAGAACCCAAAGAGTGTGAATTAAAAGCTATAATTGGGCAATTGGGCTATTCCAGAAAAAAAAATGCCCCCCCCCCAATAGAGGGCCACATTTGTTCACAAAATATCTGGAAATTCCTGGCTATCCTTCCACGAATTATCTGGAATTCCAGACGCTACATTCCGTTAAATTACCAGGAATTCCAGTCTTCCGTAAATTCCAGGAATTCCTAGACTACCAATGTAAAAAAACATGGAATTCCCGGAGGATTATGGTTAGGGGTATAGAGGGTGTTGAAAATATTGATTTTTTTTTCAGGAATTTAAAAATTAAAACAACTGGACTTCCGTCACCCCCCCTCTAACCTAAAAATGTCCTGAATTCCACCCCTATTAACATTAAATTCTGCAATCCAGCTTTTAAAAGTGCCAAAAATCTGGAATTCCGCGCCCTCTATAGAGGGGGGGGCATTTTTTTTCTGGAATAGCCCATTATACTGTGGAAGTTAAGTTTTGAGAGCAACTGGAATACACATATGGTTGCACTTTTCGTCAGCTGCAACCACATGTTGGCAAAGGTGGATAATATCATCATCATCCGTCTTTCGTGGCGTACTTCTTTGCAAAACGTCTTTATCATGCATTGCTGCTCTCCACTTCAAGTAAAGCTAGTATCTCTGTTCAAAAACCAATAAAGCCAGAAAAAAAGACAAATTAAACCATAGTGGTTAGTGATCTGCTACCTCTACTTGGACTTGGAAGACTCCACACAGAATAAAGGTCTGATATAATCTGGTCCTTGACTTGAAAGCAATGCCACCGAAATGTGATCTCTTCTGTACCACAATTGTGGAGATAGGAAGTATTTCACCATAGATCCTATGTTTCGGTAGGATGTTTTTTCAGGAGATATTTTCAACTCGCATGAGTTGCATGGTATAAGTGCCATTTAAAAGGTCCTGCAGCTTCCCTTCCTTGCAAGGTTTCTGCACCATACAGTAGATGAATTCCCAAGCGCCTGTAGGGCATCTTAGGTTCCTCTGGAGACGACAAGTTTCATAGTAATACTTAATAACCCTCGTCGCAGAGGGTGTAGTGAATCAACCCATCATTCACCAGTTTTGGGAATTTCGCCTCAACAAGGTCATGTGATCCCACAAAAACCTTACTTAACACATAAAAACTCTTACTTTTACACTCATGTTATAGCCCACAAGGTGCTAGTACTAGGGCTTTTTTTTGCTTGATCATGGAATGGGCTTGTGGTTCTTAAACTTTTTGAACACTTTTCCCTAAGTACTGACATGTGCTTAGTACAGTACAGTATAGGCCACATTCCAGTGCATTGTGGGATTGATTCAAAAGGCTTGGTAAGACGAGGGAACTCGTAATAGATAAAACAGTGTGTGATAATTTGCAGGGCAGATAACCAAAGATCAGATTTAACAACCTTTTTTATGTTAGTTTTCATTCTGAAAGACTACTGTTTTCTCTTACTGGATACAATTGTTTTTTAACAATTTTCAGGAAAAAACGACTGAAATTGTGCCGCATTGGGTTAAATTTTGACCAATTGGGTTGGACCATTTAATCCTTTTCAAAGTTTTTCATTGCGAATGTGCAATAACAGGAACACTAACTTAGGAGAGGTGTCGTTTTTTTTTCAAAAGGGGACTCCCCCAAAAAATAACAAGGGCAAATTTTGTCCCCCAATTACAAAGGGGCAATTTGGCATTAACCAAAAAACATAACCCTATATTTTTTCGCTCGCCAAAATCTATTTTTTGCCTTTTTAAGCTCTTTTAGGGGTTATGGGGCTTTTTTGGAAGGGAACGTTCGCCCCACCGACCTCCCCGGGTCAAGCCTGATATTATTCATTATTACCAACTTTCACCTTTTAACAGCACAAGACTACATGGTAATATAAATTGGTGTATTTGACCATTATTAATTTATACCAATATTTCAATTTTGGACATCACTACATACAATGAATATAGGTTTAAATTGTCACTGATTATTTAATTCATGCCTTTAATATCGAACATATGCATACCAAATACCATTTTCCTTGTTTACCCAGTTTAAGTCATTTTTAACCTTTTGGCAGTTTCTTGGTCAATTTTGACCCCAGATCCATTTCCAATTCTTCCAGTCTACAAGCTCTATAGTGGGGAAATGAAACTACTATTACATTTTAAAATAAATGAAAAAATACTCACCATTCTATGAGTTCTACCTATTTGGGTCATTTTGGCCCCTTTTTGGCCCTTTCTCTGGGGTCAAAAAGAACCCCAGATTCCACATTTAAATTATTCTTGAATCTACACTATTAGTGGGGAAAATTAAAAACTATTTCATTAAATGCAGTTGGAATCATCCATTCTAATGATTGTTACCTTCTTTGGTTCAATTTTGCCGCCTTTTTGGTCCTTTCGGGGTCAAAATCACCCAGATTCCAACATTCAAATTCTTCTTGAATCTACAGCTATATAGTGGGGAAGAAAAGGGAAAATTAAAAACTATTTCATTAATTATGCAGTGGAATCACCATGCTATGATTGGTACCTATTGGGTCAATGGACCCCCTTTTGGTCTTTTGGGGGTCCAAAATTAACCCCAGATTTCAAACATTCAAATTTCTTCTTGACATCTTTTTTTTTTTAAATTTTAAAGTTATGATGAAACTATAGAACATTTCAATATGAAGTTGGAATAAATAAATCAACATTCTATGATTTTTGTACCCTAATTTGGGTCACTTTGACCTTTTGCATAAAAAAGAATTGCACCACTTATGATTTCTACATCCAGCCAGGTGAGATCCACACATATGTCCCTAACACCGGGTTACCATTGAATTTTTACTCGACCCACTACCCTAACTCGAAAACTAGAGCACTTTTCAAAAAGGTGGCTTTTTGGGGGAAGTACTCTAAAAGCCCAAATGCGCGATGTTTGCAACAAAAATTGCACCCACCCGTCCATAAAATGAAATCAATCTACGCCTGTGCGTAAACGCTCTTAGCCACACCGCGTTACGTCATTTACCATAACACCGTGCAATGACAAATATTTTTGTCCAATCATATTTCTCCTCTTTTTTAAAATAAACCATTTATGAATATTTGTCATTGCATGGTATGTATGCAACAAGCGTTAAATGCGTTGCTTTAAAAGGTTAACCTGCGATGTTGGATTTCATTTTATGGTGGGTGTTGCATTTTACGTGTTCGAAACATTACGCATTGGATTTCATGCCGTTCTTCAGATTTGTTTATAAATGTCCTGTAAACATTAATGTAATAGGTTTTAATCTCTGCATATTTTTTAAATTTAGTTTCTCGTGGTTGGCAAAAAATCAATGCACTTGCTGTCAATTTGACCAGACTCATAATGCGGGCTTGTGCCATTATTTGTTATCAAACTGAGGCGTGCTGCATTGATTCGTTGGTCATGCCTTGAACTAAAATTTGAAAGATTAAATTCTAATCAATCCCATGGTTATTTTCCATATTCAACATCTCATACTGACATTTATGAATTTCAATCAAAGGTGCGGATTGTGGAGTGTGTCCGCCATACCTAGAGTCTAATTTAGATGAAACCATTGGCAATGACAACTGAGTTGGATTTTTTTCCTATTGACGGGGGGGGGGGGGGGGGGGGGGGGGGGGGGGGGAGGGGGGGGGGGGGGAGGGGGGGGTGGGGGGGGGGGGGGGGGGGGGTGGCTTTTTTATCATGCATTTAGTACCAATGTTTAGGGGGGTTCTTTTCTCTTATAAGTTCTCAATAAAATTTTTGTTTGTGGTGTATTTATTTCTAAATCTGCTTAAGAGAAAATCATTTGCACATTCAGGGATTACAGCGATAATGCGGGGAATAAAAAAATGTTGAAATGCATTTTTAAATTTATAAATCAGGGATAAGTGTGTACAATTCCAATTTTTAACGGTAGAATGTAGAAACAAACCACTGCACCAAATAGTGAAAACAGAGTATTTGAGGAAATTCTTGTGCAAATAGACTACAGCGACTCTTCTCAAATATACACTAATCAGCTATTCTGGTTTACTCCATACAAAATAAACAAAGATCAAGGATGTGTTGTTTTGAAGTCAAACTGTATTGATCATGTGCACAATATCCACAGAAAATCTGTGAGATTCACCGGCAAAGGCTTATTTTGATCTCAAGTCTGAATGTTGATGCGCACGTATAGAAAACAGAATTAGATAAAAAGACTGCCTTGTCTTTGATACACGGATTTCACGCCACCCACTTGCAGGTATGTTCACAATCCCATGCCAGTACCAAAAATATAAAAATATGAATTTTGATGATGTTTTTTGATGTTTGGATTAGCAAATCCACTGCTAATCCCTTTAATAGTGCACATTTTCTGGGAGACATGTATGTGCATCACATTTGCTGTTTGCACTTGCTCAACCATTAAAATGCTGCGATACAACATGCCTATTTTAGCACCGATCAACTTTATTATTCCATTGAGTAACTCAATTGTTTCAAGTACTGGCAAGATCTGGGGAAAATAGAATCTTCTTGCTACAGGGGCAGATATGCCTATTTAATGGGCAGGATGTAGATTACATTTGGCCCATGCACAGTAAATATATAATGATCCAAAAATAGGTTACACAAATTCATTGTTCTAATAGGGATACCGAAAGGTATCTATGGGAAGAAGAAAATGCATGCACTGTTCAGAATAATAACAAAGGATATTTTAAAATTATAAAATTTTGTTGCAACAAAACATTATTAATTACATAGACAAAAACCACTGATTATGATTATTTCAAAACGCCAGGTTACAGTTAATCATTATATTTATGAGTTAGTTAAGGTGCAACGAGAGATTCACATAACAGTTGGTCCCTTCAAAATAGGATTTTTTCTTTTAGTTCGGCACTAATTGTAAAGCTTTGCGTCAAAAAATATCCCCATGCCGAAAGGATATTAAGCTGAGAATAGTTTTTGGTACAAAAAATTGTAAAAATTTCTAATTACTATCGGAGACAATGCTTAAATTCAGCCTATGTTTTATAAATTATTGAAATTAAGCAAGTCAAAATCACCCTTTTGTTTCACTTTTCAAGGTATTTCTTAGCCAAATAACAAGGTAAGAAATCTACTGGGTGTCTCAAGAAATCAACTACAATGACACAATATGCCCAAAAATCTGCTATTGCACTTGAAATTTTGGTTGAAATAGATAAAAAGCTATTACATGTATTACCAAAAATTCTTCCTAAACTGCGACTGAACTATACTCAATGCTTTCAAATTTTAATCAATATTAACAAAGTAACATCAGCTCTATCATTTGCCACCTGATACACAATGATGTCAGTGCAATAATCAACACCATATATAATTGGGCTCAGGAAATTACGTTCCCTAAATTGATATAAATGAAGACTAGCAAATCTATGACATAAGCAGTGTGTTTTGCATATGGTACCAAAGCATTTGGTGATGTATCTGCCTCTCCATCACTTTCTCATTAATTCAAACAGCCAGATGGAGGGGCCACATTCATCATGTAGTATTTCCGAGGCATTCTAAGCAACACACTTTATCACCCTGAAATGTTTCTTGTACGTAAAGGTGTGTGTTCCAATCGTCTTGGGACCCCCCTGATTTACACGGAAGTTAGTATCGA
>JAMKCH010008142.1:0-41710 GCA_023653785.1 Ophioderma brevispina
CGCCTTTCCATGTGATTAGGGCGCAGAGACAGAGCCTTCTGTGCCGAAAGCCTTCAATGAGATCTGAATATCAAACACATTGTACTTTGGCTTCCAGTGATGTGTCACATTTACAGACCCACAGTGACATTCGAAGGGTTAATCATAATTGATTTGCAGAAAATGCTTAAAGGTGAGTAAAAAGTCTAATAATTCTCATATGACAATATTTCCAACGAAAATTGAGAGAAAATAACAAACAGCAGGCTCAAAGATATGAATCTCCATTCCACCACATTGTTAAAAATACGCGTTGTATTAGTGTCCGTAACGGACAGTAATGACCAAAATATTATGATTTTGGTCTTTATGAGGTTGTTTGGTGTTATAATTTGCAGGGTATGTTGGGATACATGTACTTGTTCAGACAAGCAAAATTGAATATTTGATGATTGTTTTTCGATGATCGTGCCTTTAATGCTAGCAAAATCCAAAGAGATGATTATCACAAAAAGAGAGATCAGACACATTCCCGCTCTTCACTTAATGGAGCAACGAAACTGAAAAATACAACAGGAGCACACTTTTTTTTTGGGTGTCACAACACCAACTGTTATCATGGGCACAGCACATGTCTGAATGGCCAATAATAACGGCCACGCGTTGCACATGTCTGGAATTGCCAAGAATACAGCCACCGTCTGTTTCATTCCTAGATCGCGCCAGGACTCTTCTTCTCTTCTGCCACATCAAGCACGCATTACCATCTACAAGGCTTACATCCTCCCTGTTAAAGGTCCAGGAAATGAGATGAATAACCTACTCCAAATCTTTACGGGGCATTCCAATAACCAGGCCACAAAAAGACTACACCTACCAGTGACATCATTAGTGAACAATTGATTTTCAGTCAATGCCATGAAGAGATTCACACCAGTCACTCGTATTTTCTATTACCTCTGAAAAATCATAGTTTCACTATGATTCATCAACCACTCCAAATATGGAATGCTTTCTCGTCCTCCTTGTATAATGGACAAAACCACATCAATTCTATTTGCATTTCCTGGGACCTTTAAGGAATAGGCTCTCCCTCTGGAAATGGTGCAGGCAACCAATAATTAAGTTCTTGATTGCAGAAGAAAACACTCCGTCCCTTTGGATTGATGAACCTCTAAAGCGGCATTGGTTTTCTGGAGCACTGAAGGAATTCTGTCTGCCTTTGTCTGTCTGGTCTGTCTGCTCTCTGTCTCTCTGTCCTCTCCTCTCTTCCTCTCAACGTACTTTCGTTCTGCATCAATTTAAGAACTTTTCTACTATCCCAGTGGAAACAACCCCACCAGAATTGCAAGATCATCAGTGAGTAGACACTTCTTTTGCTGTCACATTCATAAAGCACCGCGCTCCATCGTAAACTCCTACATGCATAGGACGAGCCGATCTTTGGAACTCACTCCCACTATCTGTGTTCCCAAAAGTTCCTTGGACAAGGACGGCTTCAAACAGGCAGTAAATGCGGTTATTCTGGATCATTAATTTCTGATTTTATTTTGTGAGTACATTTATTATTCCTATTCCATCAGGCGTCTTGGTGCGAGTGTGGAATGTAATACCTGTTTTGGAACGTGTTTGAGACTTGTGAACCCTAGGCTTACGAGGTCCGGACCCTCGGCGCACCCATTCAGGTATGTTTTTCTACCGTTAGGTCTACTCTCTGGTCTTTCAAGACCACTTTGAGTTAAATAGTGGTTGTTTGTATTTTTCCCATCATGTTTTTATGTTCGTTGTATGACCTTTTGCCTCTTTTATGTATTATGACTCTTACTGTTGGGGCTGTCGTCATGTTTTATTACTACCTCATACATAGGCCAAAATTGATATTAAGTTTTATTATGGTTTACGGAATCACAGAGAATCAATTCCAAAGGTTAAGAAGTAATCCTGAGAATAGTGCAAACTATTTGGTTATTTTCTCATTTAGGAATCCCTGGAGGCCAAAATATTGACTTTTGAATCTTTTTGCCTAATAAATCATGAATATCCATTCCAGAGAAGGTTTTTGCCAAGGGCTTGCCAATGTAGCACTCGGTAGATTTTCTACCTAGACACCCGACTATAATTTTTAGCAATAAAATGCTTTCGTACCAACTTTCACGTATCTTTCCAAGTTCCATCCGACTAAACCTAGGGTTCCTACATTCAATCCAAAATGAGTTTATGGATGCCTTTATTAAAAAAATCCATTTTTTTTAAAACAAATTAGTCATTGCGGACAATATTGGTAAATAGTAATATCCATTCTAAGAAATAAGCGTGTTGGGAGCATGTCCATAAAATATCCTGCGTGCCTGTTGACCCTTATTCCTGAACAATCTATTAATGGCATGGTACCCAACTCAAAGAGGTTCAGGGACTTCAAGACCTAGGGTCATATGTGCCGACAGCAAGAACGACTCCAGTCAGTTAAAGGACAAGCTTGGAATGCCTTGCAATTGATAAACGACACCACTTATGGCATCTGTTATCTCCAAGTTCAACAAGTGCTGAAGTTCTTTAGAGCATGAGTGAAGAGTATCCTGTTATATGGTCTGAGACCTGACCATGAAGAAAGAGCTACAGGGACAGACTGGATGGAACCTACACCAGGCTTCTTTATATGCGAGTACAAATTACCATACCCGGCCGTGATTGAGCACATGACCAAATCACAGATATGGAGGGGATTATCCCTCAATTTAATCTTCTGGTGACCCAAACCCTTGCACGATTTTCCGGTCACTCTCATCGTGCGATTGATCAAGTAGTCTCAGGTGTCACATGTTGGAAGTTACCGTGCCAAAAACAGGGATCGCCACCCCTTTAACTTCATTGATGTGATTGCTTGAGACATCCAACAGGATCCATCTGACATCACCAATTTAATGACAGACAGTGACATTTGGCGCTACAAGCGGACAATATAGCTCAATCAGGTAAGCGCTCGACTCCAGTGTATGCTCATCCATGCGTATAGGCGTGCGTTCGAGCCCTGTGAGATTCAGCTATCTTGTAATTTCCCTAGACAAGAAATTAACCGCTTAGTTGTCTCGATTTACCCATGCGATATTTGGGAAGCTGATCCCGGCTGCGATGGTTATCTCGATGTATGTTTGCTGATAAGGGAAAGCGCTGATCCCGATCTGCTGCATCCCTTGAAATGATGCTAAATGGTTTTATGGTATGGTTGGGCCACAGTGATCAGCGACCATTTGTGAAAGCGCTTAGAGGCCAATAGCATAAGGCGCTATATAAATCTCTGCTATTATTATTATTATTACATGGTGAACAGCATATCGGCTGCGGCCGTTAGATAGATAGATTACTGGATACCGTAAGGTTCATCGTCACCAAATGTTTCATAAATGGCACCTTCCTGCGGAGCATAAGAGACAGCATGTCCTTAAGAGATCCCTAGACAACCTTTGACCTTGGTTTGCTGAACACCCATTATAACACTTGTTATGATGTCTCGTGGACATCAAAGGTCAGAAATACCTTACAAAACAAAAAAATTAGCCTTGTCACAAATATCTAATTTAATATATAAAACAATTTAATGATATTTAATTGTTAAAACTCTTTAAATAGAATTGTCAACACCCAGGGGAACACAGACACTCAAACACACAACTATCACAAATTAAACCGACGTTCGGAAAGATAAAACCCTCCTTCTCCGGGTAAAAGAACCAAAGGTCTACATTTAAACAGCTGCAGCCAGCACACGGCAGAAGCTAAAGGGAAAGACAAGCTGCAATAGCAAGGTGGGAGAAGAAATCAACAAAAAAATCTGAATAATAGAGGAAAACCACATAACAAAAATAAGGAAATGCAGATTAGAGAATCTGAATTCATAGGGTATGAATAAAGAGGTATAGACAGCCAAATAGGCTAGAAGCCAGAAAAGTAAATGTAGCCTCGGATCAAAGATAAGGGGTGTTTTGCAAATTCTCTTAAAGTAGTTTTTTACTTTTTGCCATTGTTTGTGAAGTGCAGTTTGTATCCTTTGGATCCACTTAGGTGGCCCTTGCTTGTCAGTTTGGGTCTGTTTTTTTAGTCTTTTTTGCCTGATTTTTTATTGGTTGGTTCGAGAATTTGGTATGTCCAAAACAAATTACATAAAATTACAACACAATATTTAGATTATAATACTTTTAAGATTTGACTATTGGCCTGGGTTGAAAGCGTGCAGTTCAATGATGATATAGCCTCACGCGAAAGACTCCAAAATGACAGTATGCAAGTCACACTTAAAAATCCTCAGGTAATAATTCCATGGGAAGCGTCTCAGTCCTGAAATAACCTTTGTCCACGCAGTTCAAGACGACTAGACAAGGTAAGTCCCTCGACGACACTAATATTCCACAGTATACAGTCCAAGTAATCACCAAATCACTCACGATGTCTATCTGTCCACAATTTTGATTCCCATCACTTTTGTTGCTTCAAGAACGACAGTAGAATAATTACAGCGACTTCGGCTCACATGGAATTATAATCCTGGAACTATGGTACTTTACAGTTCTGCTACTCATTGCAGTTTAGAACTAAGCTATAACGTTAGCTACTTGTTACTAGTGGATGCTGGCCCGCAGACTTTGACTTACTCAAATCTCCTTATATATTGACTTTGCACAAAGTTCCCAAGTCTTAAAATTATATTACCACAGCATCAGCACTAGCTGACAATTGGAATTCCATAAATTACCTTCATCTGAATTGCACTTCACTTTCACATTTATAACTTTTATGGGGAATCCCCAGATCATGCAATGTTTTGATCTCAACGATAACAAGTTGACTCAAGTTTCTAAGTTTACATTTGGGATCCCCCTTCCCCTAATGCAATCTATCTACAGGTGCAACCTTGCACAAACAACACTAGGGAATCCCCTTCTGCCCCTTTTTATCATAAACAAAGTACTTTTTCCCCTGTTTCCCGTGATAAATCTTTTCTCAAATAAAATGAGAAAATAATACTTTAAATCAAATTTGAGGGTAATATAACACACTTTATATCGCTCCGCTTCCTATTGCAATTCCACTATGAGAGGAATATATCGAGTGACGACTTTGATCTCTGTTGACTTTGATCCTGTTTGTTCTTTCATCATTTTTCACTGCCGAGACTCGACACCTATAATGACTGTGAGGATCACTGTAAACAATATTTTTGTGAAATACTTGAAAAATAAGACTTTATCGACGCAAAGTGTACTGACCAAGTATCGACTTTTATAACTCGATGTTCTAGAAACGGCCATGTTGCTTCAATTAATTGTGTATTTCTACGGATGTACCGGATGTATTTCGACGTATTAATATCGAAACATGTTTTCAATATCATTTGATCGTGGAGTCAATTTACCGTTTAATCCATTAACTTGTAGCTCTTATAGTTATAGTTTGATGATAGCTGATGATGAATAGACATCTAAATACAATTTATATAATATGCTATCGCAATATGTTGTACGAGTGTCTCGGTACGAAATTGTGATTTTATCCCATACTGCCATATTGATTGGTAACGCCTACATTCAATATGTACTGTTAACCATGCAAAGATTTTAATTTTCAGTAAGAAACGCGTCTCCCAATACATAAGAATAATGATTTAAAACATTTCAAATATAAACGTGTGTTCAAGTTGACAAAGATTATTATGGTCGGCGTCTTTTTAACCTTTTCCAACTCGGTCCATTTCTAAATTTCTTATCCAAATAAATCTGATAAATGCGTTTAATATGGCCACGCTTCTTCATTGGCTGAGATAATCACTATGTTTCTATACACGTGGCGTTCTTCTTATCGTATCCAAACACAGTAGTTCTCAAATATGATCCAGCCAGAGATGAGTACAATGTCTGGCTGCTTCATTGAAGTCCGCAAGGCCAGGTCCTTGTGTCTGAATTGTTGCTCCAACAGTGGGCAGACCAAGAGAACCTGCTTCCAGGTAGCCCCACATCTGCAAGGAAACCTAAGTTTGGCCAATTCTTGTTCTAAATCTGTTGAGACATCGCCATTCAGCCCATGAGGACTCAGCTCCAGGTGGAAGATGCAGACCAGGTTCAATACCAATAGATGTTACTTGGTTGATACGCTAACAGAACAATGAGATTGCATATAACTACAGGATGTTTTTCTTTGCCAAAGCTGAACCTCTGGCATAAAATTTAATCATATTTAACGGCTAGCATAACTAATCAAATAGTAAAAAGAAAGTTAAACACTTTTGGATGGATGATATACATACACAAGAAATCGCATTTAATGATAGTAATTGCTGTGAATTATTACAAGATGATGACGGGATAAAAGAGGCTTCATAATGTTCTTCTATTGTTATGCTTGGCCGACACATACCTGAACAAGTACTTCACCTTGTAAACCACCACCCAGAACGCCAAAAATCATGCCGTGATTTTTTTTGCCGCGTTTTCTTGATGTGATATTTTTCCTTTGCGCTTTTTGTCATTTTTTATACTTAGGATTAACCAACTTTATTAAAGCACGTAATGGGGGGGGGGGGGGGGGGTCAGAGAGAGGTCAAGCCTTTAAATTGATGTCAATCCTTGCTCAAGGACGCTCCTTATGTTCCGTTTAAATACATACTGAAAATTTGTAACCTATTACTTACTCAAAGTGCAGGTCAGCGGGTACATAAGGGTTCGCGTTGCGAGCACCAATGCAGAGCCATGCGGGGTAAATTATGTTCCCGACAAGCTAGCCCGATGCTCCTCAGCTATGCCACACGAGATCCCACACACAACCACCCAGTTCTGTTCCTACTAGATTACCAGGGCTATGATGTTTCGAGGTAAGCGGAATCATATTTTTACTCAGTCGAACTACCCATTTACGATCCGCGCACCAGAGAGGCGGAGCCCAGCGTCTTGTTTATTCTGTATTTAATAGATTTTGATGGTCCTACTCACTTAAGCAACAGAGCATCCTAAATTGGCCATATATATTCGAATAACTCATTAACGCTCATATATGGAAAAGCAACCCCCCCCCCCGCGAAGGAATTCTAGCAATCACGATAAAAACGTCTTGAAATACATCAAACCCGGAAGTACAAATTAGACAAGGCGGTTTGACCGTCAGGCAGACAGACCGACTTAGACAGCAGACAGCTGTGGTCGGGATCTGGATACTAAAAATAGCTAGCTATATGATTTCACCATTAACTATGGCAAGCCGTTTTGTCAAAAATTAGTGTTTTTGTAGTTCACTAGCGAAATAATTTAAACCGCCTTGAACAAGGCTAATTGATGGTAGAAAAGAAACATCCATGTTTAAGCAATTATTCAGCTTTTCATCGTTTGCATAAAGCTTTCTACTGCATGCACAATATGAATACAAAGATGTTTTGCAACTTGTTTATTACGAGTGCAATGATTTATAAGTACTCTCGTACTTCGAGTAAATAAACCACAGTAGCGTTTTGATTCTTTCAGGCTTCTCTGAATATTCAATTAATTTCTCAAACTTTGACGCGAACACTACTGTGTCTAAGATATATTTTATGCCACATTCTACCGAACAAACCAGCATTATAGACACTTAGAAGCTGAAAATCCGTAGCATACGGCTAATGATTTAGTTAAACATGACCTGCTCGTGTTCAAATAAAAAAAATAGCAGAGAATGTCGTACTGTGATGGCAAATCGCAGCTTATTACGCATCTGTCATGGTCTGTAGCATTGTACATTGGTTTGTTCAGACGATCTTTTTTCCTTGTTTTAAGGACTTTAAGAAGGATAACGTGACCTCTAAACCTCAGATTATATTCCAAAAAGGAGACCTCTCATTTAGATTGCCATGCACCATTTCTCTTGTACAGAACGTCACGCACGTCACAGTTCTTAATCATATTTACAAAAAGCTAAGGAGCAGATGAATAAGTAAACGGAATGGAATCACGTAGAGTACAGTAACGCGCTGGATGATGAGCATACTATTATTGAATCTGTATTTTCTTTTGGAAGTTACCTGATGTGCTGGATTTTCGCCTTTTAACCATACTTCTGGAAGATCATCGGTATGTAATGATTTATTTACCTTTGGTATCTTTAAGGCCAAAATTGTTCCCATTTGCTATCGTATTTATTACTCAGACTCACTTTCGATTCAAAATTGAATTTATAACGGTATCCACTCAAATCCACCTTTCAAACATTTGGGTCCGTATTCTGAAAAGTTGGTTTTAACAACTGTTTAGTGAAACCCTGTGAAATCAACGTTTATCTCTGAAGTAGCGAGGTAGATATGGGATAGATAATACTTTGAACATTTTGAACGACGGTAAAAACATCAAATTTGTCATATCATACCAAAAGAAATAGCGTTCTGCACTAAAATATCTATATTACTTAGAAAAAAACATCTTATCCAAAGTATAATAAAAGATCATGATCAGTGTTTTCATAACTGCCTTATCTGAAGTGGTTTGGGGTTAGTTCGCGAAACTCAGTCGTAAAGAGGCTTGCATACTCTGTCATGTTTGAGAAAAAGCAATGTATCCAAAACACTGTGCAACTAGTATAAAGAACATACGCATACATTAGGGGTTACGTTTGAGTTGCGCAAACGGACCCTGATTAGTAGTAAGTACGTCTATTTAATCAGATTAGAATTCAAAATATTTATAATCAACTAAGTCTTGTGAATTAGGATTTCGTTCTTAATATTAATTCTTGTAACATTGCTTATAAAGCCCTTCGTAAACAAATTTATAGAGTTGTACAATATCCATTTCACATGGCCATGAATACAGCGAAAACTCTGGATTACCCTATTACCTAAAATCTATTGAGCGTAAGGAAAGACTTAAGTACTTTGGGCATCGCAACTGAGCATATTAAGCAAACGTATTATCGCAATAGATTAACTTCTATTATTAGATTATCAAAAAAAGAGAGAATATTATGCACAGAAACTTGGGAGTTGCAAACAAACTGCTAAACAGACTAGGAACATTTTGAATACAATCCTCGGTCGTTTCAATAGGCCTAATCTCCCATCTGCATTTAACATTGACAATGTTTTAACTTCGGATGCTCATTTTATTGCTAATTACTTTATTCATTTTTGTTAATATCGAACCAAATTTAAGCAATTAAAAAGACTAATGTTAAATTCAATTCTTATTTAAATCATGTTTACTCTCCTCTCGGATCACCTTTTCTTTCGCCCATATCTCCAGATGAAATAATTACTCGTTGTAAGTCACTCAAGTCAGGTACTAGTAGCGGCCATGAATATATATATATATAAAACCTGATGTAATTAAAGCTGTTAGCACAATAATTGCAAGTCCACGTAGTCATATTTTAATTTGTCAATGTCCACTGGTGTTGTCACCAATGAATTAAAAATTGCTCAAGTGGTCCTTATATATTTAAAAATGGTTACCGCTCCGATCCTTCCAAATATAGACCTATTTCAGTTCTCTCTGTTTTTTTCGAAATATTAGAACGTTTAATTCATAAAAGACTTTACAATTTTATTTCTCGTTTTAACTTATTACATGAATCTCAATTTGGTTTCCGTTCAAAGCATTCTTTACTTATGGCTACCCTCGAAGCATATAATAAAATTGTTACTAATTTAGACAACAAACATCATGTACTTGGTATTTTCCTGGACCTCTCTAAGGCATTAGATACTATTGATCATTCATGACATACTGCTCTCAAAGCTTACCACTTATGGTATTCGCGAGACTGCCTTCGAGTGGTCCAGGAATTACCTTACTATAGTAGATCACAATTCGTTTCCTACAATAAACACAAATCAACTCTTCTTGCACACAGGCTGTGGAGTTCCACCGGGCTTAAGTTTTAGGCCCTTTAACTTTTATTCTATATTAAAAATTTTTTGATATCAATTTTTCAATAAATACAAAATTTTTTAAATTATCATTTAATGATGGCCGACGATACCAATCTACTTGTTTCTCATACAAACTTCTAATGCAATCGCATATCTTTCTGCAAATAATGAACTGAATAAAAATGGCTATTTGGTTGAAATCAAAACGATTAATCCTTATCACAATCACAATAAACACATTCATATTATTAGACATATACCAATACTCGAATTCTTTATCCGACAATATTGCCAGACTCTTTACCATATACCTTTATTCTTAGGGTCTTTCACACCAATGTTTAGGCATATTTTCGATGAACTCAACATGACACACCACACACCTACCCGTACAAATTTTGTTCCAAATACACTGGCATTCTCTTCCAACTAATGACATTAAAACTCCTACCAACATACTATTTTCTCTCCTCTTTATATTCCATTTGGATTTACCTTACATTCAGTATTGTTGTATGATTTTCTTTGGCTTATAAAAATACTCTGGTTGGCATTCCATTCACATTACAGCAAAAGATAATTCGTTTCTGTGTACTGACGCTTACTAAAGACCATACACTCGTTTGTTTCAAGAAGATTAAATACACTTATGTTTTTGATATACTTACTCAACTCCAGGTTGGTTAGAATCTGCTAGCAACAAGTTTACATTATATCTTCTAAATCCTGCTATTCTGCCATACTCTCCGTGTGCCAATTAGTAGCTATTTATCACGTTATGACGGCTGCGTTTTGCCATTATCCAATTAAACAAATTAAATCTAACTACATCTTGTAATAAGGTTGGATTGATTTGTTCCATTTCACTTTGCTCATGAGATGAAACAATCTGGCCTTCACCTAGCTATCACATCGATTTACAATTTACAGCGAGCACTGGCACATTTCCCACAAAATATGAAATGCTTTTCAATTTGGCGCTCAATGATAGTCTTGGCCCACTGAAGAATAGAACGCATTTTACAAAACAACATAAAAATAACATACTCAAAAGAGATATGGACGTTGTAAGAGGTTAAGACACCCAGGTAAACTTGTAGGCTAACCTTTAAGTTTTTCCATAACTTTAATCAACAAATGTGTATATTACTGAATATCAAGAACTCCGTCCTTACTGTATTAAACAAGGTTGCTGCCGTGGGAAAACCTGCATACACGTACGTTTTCTTGTGTTCCACGCCATTTCCGTCGTCTGCTGATTAAGGTCGCCGGCGACTTAATTATAAAATCGTTCTGTTTACCCATAAGAAGCTGATTTGGTCTTAATCCTTTCTGTTGAGGGGCTAATGCATATAAAAAGCTTTACACCATGAAATATCACTTTGAAAAATCTGAGGGCGCGCTATTTCAAATGTGCCCCGTGTCTCTTTTAAAACATAAAATACGTTTGTCCCATGAACATGATTTTCTAACAAACTCCTAATTAGAATTTATTGATGACTAAATACTGAAGACATTGACAATCCTTTTCTGAATTTCGTATGGTCAAATAATGTGTTGACATTGTCCTTAAGCTCAGCAATACTTGGTGTACATTTTCCCCATATCAATCAGTCAACCTTTGTTGCAACAGTGGATCAGCAATATCCAAATCAATTTCTGTAAAGTACACCCGAATGCCGAATCCAAACCCAACCCCCCCCCCCCCAAACAGAACAATCAGACGCTTTCCGTATTGAATTCCCAAGAACAATTCTGATTCTGACACAGAGTGAAATAAAAGAACAACAGCAAAAAATCACAGGTATGGGGTTTAGTATCTTCCATTTGTTATGAAAATAATTCTTTCTCTATTTTACTTGAGAAAAAAATTCACACGGGGAAAGTACTTTGTTTATAGGGAAGGGAAAAATGGAATTCCCCGTGTGCTATATTGAGATCATGCAAGATGTTTTCCACGATGTCATTAATGTAAGAGAATGCAATGATATGATGTCATTTTTGTGCGTCCAATTGGCATTGTTAGGTTATATTTATGCATGATGATGTTTGTAATGCCTGTTTTTAGATGGGACAACGGTTGTGAAATCATAAGGAGACATTGTTTTTTGCACAAGCCATTGTTTGTTTTAAAGTGGGTATTTCTGGACCTTAACGCCCACGAGACATCGTTAAAAACATATAATATGCAATACATGTCTGGAAAGCAATAAAGAAATAACACGGCAGTACCTTAAAACAAAGCAGGCCCAACAGACAGTAGTCCACTCATCTACGGTATGACCTAGACAAAAATTGCTACGAAGTTTTCTTTGCTGTAACTGGTTTGTACAAAGCCCTCGCCGAACACATCTCAAAAAGGTAGAAAAAGTCATTACAAACATGCTAATTTGCATAAAACCCTATGTGTCCATTTGCCTCGATATTTTGGTTTTATCCAATATATTAAAATGGGACTACCCGATTTAAGTAAATAGTTTTCATCTTGATTAGAATGGTCTTCACCCTAAACTTTCCATCTGTAAAGTTTTGCGCTGATATTTCACCTGTTTTCATGTGAGAGCTAACAACATGATTTTTCTTAACCTATATGTGTACAATTAATTATAGGGTACTATTTCGCTCATAACTTCCAAACCAACCCTAGATTTCACAGGGGGTTAAAAAGTGAGGAAAATAGTAGCGTTCTTCAAATACCAAAATGTTTACCACTTCCGGTAAAATCTGGAGTATGGGGACGATGCTATTAACGGTCAGTCCAGGCCCTTTAAACTCTTGAGTCTTTCCTTGGTTCCACATAGGACCTAGGTACTTGAATCTCGGGACTTTTTGAGTGGGAACCGGTGTATGGCAGATAGGTTGATGATTCTCTTCCTCATTGTCGCTCATGTAATCCCTTCCGTTTCTTTGAGTTTCAGATGTAGTGCTGACTTTATCTGCAGCAAATTCTCAATGATGCTTTGTAGTAGATCTTGTGCAGCACATAGCACATCCCCTTTAGAGCTGCGTAGTCAAGGTCTGTGAGATGGCTGACTTGGGTGACGTTTTAGATGCTTGACTGCCTTTTCAATCACTGCTGTCCTACCTATTACCCAGGCTATTACAAAATGATCGCCCTTTTTAAAATGTTCACATCTCAATGATTCCCATTTTCTTCTTCCCTGCTATACACTTTTATCACAAGTGTGCATAACATATCCACTTTTTTAAAAGAATTTGAACACCGAAATTCAACATTTTCGCAGCCACTACGGCACATGTTTTTAACAATTTTGTAATTATGGCAATAGAACTCTGGAAAAGAGCACTTCCTCTTTTTAACTTCAGGTTTTTAACATCAGTGGCCCCCTTCTTAAAGTTTCATACTGAATGATCCCCATTTTTTATTCAGCTTGTGTAACCGAATGACCCCTTATTTTGGGTACATTTGTTATCTGAAGGACCCGGGAAATAGGCCCCTATTTTTCACCTTGCCTGAGGCACCTACCCATCACTTCGCATCGGGAGTGCCCCCGGCACTAATTGACCCAATGTGTCTGAAAATCTCGTCTGATGATAATTTTGCAACTAAGCATCTCCCCATCCCTATGTAGTCTGACAAATGCAACTAGAATGCAAAACAAAATTCCATCTGAAAATAATGACCATCACTTCCACTTTTAATATACAATTTCAAGATGCTCTAACCTCTTGCAGTCCCCCTAGCCGTGTAAAACATGTTCAAATACTACAGAAAAATGAAAATATCCCAAACATGTATTTTTGAGCTATATACCTTTGTCTAAATATGGGCGTATCGTCCATGTAAGATAAATGCAAATTTAGCATGTCTTGCCAGACTTCCCTTCTTCTACCTTTTGATATGTTGTTGGAGATCTTATTACTGCTATTTACTGCAAGAAACCTTCTTTATGCTCAAATTTTGTCCAGGTGTACCTATTATTTTTCATAGATTGAGTGGACTAAGAGCGGACAAAATGGCAAGAACACAAGGTATCTTGTGATAGATCCGTTGTGGGCAGATCCACACTGACGCTTGGTCACAGTGACCGGAATCTGGAGTCTTCGTTCAATAGGAAACACAGCACTATCTATTTTTGTCCTTTCAGTGGCGTACCGATCAGTTGATCAGGGGGGGTGGGGGGGGGGTACGCAAGTCGTTCACTAGAATCTGCTGGGAGGGAGCAAATTCGTAGTCCGTCTTGGGATTTGCTCCACTTAATCTTAATCTTTACTTGACTATAATGCGGCACAGTGTGCGAAAATTGCCGAAGTTACATTTAATTTTAAGACTGAGAATTGATCTAAATTTTCCGAAGAAGAGGGAATAAAAAGAAAATTTCATATCTTGATCCATATCGTCTGTTTTTTTGTTGTTGTTTTTTTTTTATCCAAATGGGAAACTTTCCCCCTTCATCTCCCCGGTCGTTGCGCCACTGTGTCCTTTTAAGGAACTGAAAGAATTGCTTTGACTCATGTTGCTTTATGAATTCATTTAAAGATGCTAACGAGAGATTTCACATAACGGGCAGGTGACCCTAACAAATGTGAAGATTCTGATTTTTTTGCAGCAAAGGTACCGCTTTCTACAAAAATGTCCCCATGTGAAGGGATTAAGCTGAGAAAATTTCGATGTTGTTACAAAAAAATGTGAAATTTCAAATTCACTATAGGAGCAAATTCAGCGTACTATGTTTATATTGAAATAAGCAAATGAAAATCGCCTTTTGTTTTCCACTTTCAAGGTATTTCTTTAGCCAAATAAAGGTAAGAAATCCATTGGGAGTCTTATGAAATTACTACACGACACAATATAATGAGTGCTCCAATCTCTCGTTGGCACCTTTAAAAAAAACAAAAATCGGACCAATTGGATTTTTGCACTCTCATTTGATGATCATATCGGTTGTTCTATACAATCGGATGGAATGAATAAGTGGGCAATGGCTTATTTTTATTCCTTGCAAGGAATACCAAACCAGACAGACCTACGTATTTTTTATTTTGAACCAAATGCCTTTGACCCGAGTGTTAACATTTTTTTGGGACAGCCTGTAACATCTCTTTGTTAGACTACTTCGTAGCAGTTTTTTGATTTCATCATCAATTCATTTCGTCCTACTTGTATTCGGCATGTCGGGATAGAAACATTTCATGAGTAATAGACCTGATGGAGGTTTAAGATCCATGTTCCTCGACATTATGAACACAAAAAAAATGTCTATTTGTAGTGCAGTGTTCCCGTAACCTGACCATAATTCGGACACCCTTTACGTAATAAAGCACATGTTTATTCCGTTAAGGTTTCCGAATTCATAGTGTGTCACAAAAGTGGTCCGATGGGTCAGGTTACGGAAACTCCTTGTGTGGTATTTACCGTGTAGTTCCTACCAGAGAAACTCAACTAACAACTAGGTGTGGCTGGTACCATGCTTGACTAATGTATAGAGAAGAAGTTCTATTGTAAAAAAACAAGCGATGATAAGACGAAGTTTACTGTTGTATGTCACGTTATAAATTTCAGGCGGATCTAGCCACTTTGAAGCTGGAAAGTGAGCCAATCAGGTCAAAACGCGCGATATACTGCGACAGTTTGTTGGCGAAGGTCCTCCTCTCCCGCGTAATAACTCCTATCGAGACATTTCCTAATGCAAAAGATGATAGACCATTTAACATATACTTTCTCTAATCGCAAGTTGATCTAGAAACAACTTGAAATTACACAGTGCTCCGACAAATAATACTTTATAGGTATGGTCTCTTAATCTACTCAATGCATTTAAAGAGTCAGTCGCTTTGAGAGGGAACTTTCTGCTGAATTCAAAGAAGACAGAAGGCTTATTCTCAACTGAAGACGTATCGACATCCTCCTAATTCTTCAATGACTGGCAAATTATGAAGGAAGTAAATTTCTGTGATCCTTGATATGTACTTGATGCAAAATGATTTCTTGACAAGAAAATGACAAGCATGGAGTGCCTGAATTAATAAGCGTGGTATCATATTGAAGTCCCAATGTCACATAGCAACCAAGATTGCCCTTCTTAGGGCCTGGGTTAGTAAGCAGCTTGCTTTATGGTGGCAGAAACCTGGTAATATTAAGGAGAAGCTCCAATATGGTTGAATCACACTTATACCTTACCAGATATTCATATTAATTAAACATTTCCATCGAAGAAACATACAAAACGTCAGCGTCCCTATAGGACAATGACTAACATCTGACGATCTCGCCAAAAGAGGGATGTGGCTTTATTTTTCTTGTTAGATCTAGGACCAATTTTCCCCTAAAACAGGTCAGGGGTCCGCTCCAGATTTTTTGAAAATGCATAACTTTTTAAAAAAAATGGAGTTAAGGGACTGTTAGTGAATATCAGGTCCTCTTCTGTGGAGAACTTGTATTGTCCAAAGTCAGAGGTACATACCAAACTCCACCTTGACACCGGTGTCATAATAATAGCTTAAAGAAATAAAGGGTGAGGTAGTATCCTTTAGGCGCATAATTTGGTCCGAGGTCGGAAACAAATAATAATGGACGAGGCGCAGCCGAGTCCATAGTTTATTTTTTCCGGCCGATGATACATTATGAGCCCATGAAATTATCTGGCAAACCCTTGATTTCTAGTCTAATTAGTGACCGAAAACGCCGTGATATAACGAAAATGCATTCGCGACCCATTATTGCAGAATAAGGCTCTTCACATGAATTTTTTAGTTTCCTGTTGCCGCCCGCCCGTAAATGCCAAGAATCCCAAAATAATTCATTATTTTTCATGATTCATTATTGTGTTTCTTCTAAAGTCAAGATTTTTTCGCAATAATTCTGAGATTGTTCGTACACAAATACCTACGATAATCAAGTTTCAAGAAAATTGCTTTTAAAAAATGCTTTTTCCGACATCCCTTTTCACCCACATTTTGATTAAAAGTCGAAGTTTGGAGAGTCGGGCCAATTAGTCATTAGGACCCTTGTGTTTTACTGTTAGGGTATAAATTTGCTGATCAGTTTCAAACATACACTTTTCAAAGATCAGGGATTCATGGTTGAGAGAGTTCGTGAAATATGGAGAGCTGAGTGGGGGAGGGGAGGGAGGTCGGGGAGCATTGTTTGGTGATTCTGGTGTTCCCGTTGTTTTTGGCTATTTGCGTTTCAATACTTGATGAGCATTTCTTGCACCCAAAATCAGCTATTTTGGTAGTCAAATAACGATTGTCAAATAACATTTTTACCCAAAAGTGGACACTTGGATGGTTCCCAGATGGTTTCTGGATGGTTCTCTGTGTTTTTGGATCATTTGTGTTTCAAATGGTGTTTTTTTGACCATTGCTGGAACCCAAATCACTATTTTGGTTTAAATGATCAATATAATTTGTAATGAAAAGTGGACACTCGGATGTTTCCCGCGATGGTTTTCATGGCGGTTCCGGGGTTTGTGGTTCCTTTGTATTTCATGGCTTTAGTAAGTTATTGCCGGATACCCGCAAATTGGCTATTGGTCCAATGATTTTTATTTCAACTTTCAAATTTCAAATTTCAATTATTTAAATAAATTGTTTTTTCCTGTGTTTGTTGGTTCCCTGTGTTGGATGGTTCTCAGTGTGGGATGGTTCCCTGTGCTTTCTTCTCCTTTGTGTATCAATGGTTGTTGAGCAAATTGTGTGGACACAAATTGCTAGTGTGGTCAAGATGTCCAAAATCAGTGCATTTTTCATACAGAAAAGTGGATACTTTTTTTGGATGGTTCCTGGAATGTTTCTGGATGTTTTACCAGTGTTTTGGGGTCCTTTGTGTTTCAATGGTCGATGAGAATGCCTGGAAAATCAATTCATGAGTTTTGGTTCAAAATAGTCCAAAATAATGACTTTTAAAGAAAATTGGACACTTTTGGATGTCTCAGATGTTCCTTAATGGTTCTCAGTGTTTTTAGCTCCTTTGTGTGTCAATGGTTGGATGTAAAATTACCTGATCCGATTCAACAGTTTTTTTTGTTTGGTTCAAATGTAAAATACTTTTTTTTTTTTTTTTTTTTTTTTTATTTTTTTAAGAAAAGTTGTCACTTTGGAATGGTCCCAGAATTTTTCTGGATGTTTCTGTGTTTTGGGCTCCGTTGTGTATCAACACAACCAAAATAGCAACACAAATTGCGCCATCAATCCAACATGGTCAAATAATGATGTTCAAAAGTTGGACACTGGATGGTTCTTGGACGTTTTTTGGATGGTTCCCTGTGTTTGGCTCTTTTTTGTGGGTTGAGAGCCTGGTCATAGGGACTTTGTGCTACCATGATTGGTACCATTTACACAATTTTTTAACATAACATGAGGACCTTTAGTTTCCAGAAAGGATTTTATTTCTCTCAGGCCTGTATGGTAAGTTGTTTTCTTGTAATTCATTAATTGACATCTAAAATGTAAAGGTCGATAACTGAAACAAAAAAAATACAGATGACAAATTTTGTGGCGGATTACCAAAATTTTTATTTGTGGTAAGCCGCAGGATGACTAAAATTGTTGACGGATTACCAAAATTTCTATCTAGGTAATCCGGCGGATTACCCCATTCTTTTTCTTATTTCTAACGCTTGTTAGAAACCAATAGTTACCTTTGGTCCTGTAGGTGATAGTTCCAAAATTTTAATTATTTTATTTTTACAAAGTTGATAAGAGTGACCATTGACATAAAAACTTACCGTGAAGCATAGAATGATTGAGTATGTCATTCCATTGTGATGACTCTTTCTCAGTAAATACGCAACTTGAAGAAAACTTCAGTAGACCAGGATGACAATTGCATTCAGAAGCATCTGTTATGCTGACACATGGAGTTGATTTACACACCCTTTAGACCTTTCAATTACTTATTCCCACTCAAATCAAACTTGTATCAATGTGTTATATGCTTTCTAAAACAGGAAAGATATTGAGTGCTGTTAGCCTTACTTGTTAGGTAGGAAGTTTCTGTATGCGTGTGTGTTACAATTTATGTGAAATTCATGGGAAGTTGGAAATTTGGATTGCGTATTTTGAACGTTAAAAAAAATGAATCATGAAATAACGAAAAGTGACCGCCCCCAATATTTTTACCCTGCAACGGAAACTAAAATCCATTGTGAAGGGCCTAATGGAGCATAAAACTTACCAATCAGAAATGCTGGCCATTCAATAATGGGCAGCAGAGTAATAGAATAAATAATAAATGACACTTATAAAGCGCCAGGCTCCGGCCCGAAGGTCGCTCACTGCGCTACAAACAAGCAAAGCGATTAACAATGACCAAGGAAGAAAAAACAAAATAAACAAATCAAGATAAATCAACAACAAAACCACTTACCAATCTGAATGCATTGTTGAACCAAATGGGTTTTTTTAATGAGTCTTAAAGGTACAAATTGTTTGTATCAGTTCGTAATATGAAAGAGGGACTTTACTTTTCCAAAGTCTGGTGCAGCAATGGCAAGCACGATCACCAATGAGATCTTGGCTCGTGTAGCAGGTGAAGATTAGATGAGCGAAGACCCGTACGTTGTGATTTGTAATAGCAGTAGATCAGATAAATATGGCGGAGCAAGTCCATGAATGCACTGAAACACTAAAAGAGAATTTTAAACCAATGCGGTCTTTTACCAATGTACATCAATGAGAATGGGTGTAATTTGAAAATGTTTCCTAGTACGATTGATCAGACGTGCAGCAGTGTTTTGAAGACGGATTGCAGGCGATGAACTGAATTTGTGGTAGACCGTACATGAGGGAGTTGCACATATCCAAACGTGATGCAACCAAGAAGTTGAGTAGTATCTGTGGTAGGTATTTCCTTATTCTACCTATATTGTTTAATGGTGTTAGCCAGCCATTCATATAATACGTGTCCGCGTGACCTGAGTGTCCTACCACCAATCTGTCTTTGCGTTCTCCATTGCGTCGTCCTTTGGTGATTTGCTCCAATTAAGTCTTTAACCTAGTACTTGACGATATGCGTGCACAGTGTGCGAAAAATTGCGAAGTTACATTTAATTTTAAGACTGAAATTGATCGAAATTTTTCCGAATAATAGGGAAGAAAATTCATACGTGTCCATACGTCTGTTTTGTTGTTGTTTTTGTTTCGATCCAGAGGGGAAACTTTCCTTCTTCCCCGTCGTGCGCCACTGTGTCCTTTTAAGACGTAAGAATTGCTTTGAACTTTTTGCTTATGAATTTCATATAAAGATCTAACGTAAGATTTCACAGAACAGGGTTAGGTGACCCTAAAAAATTGAAGATTCTGATTTTTTTTGCACTCCAATTAACGCTTTCTATCAAAATGTCCCCATGTGAACGGATTTATCTGAGAAATATTTCTTGGTAACAAAAAAATGTGAAATTTTTCAAATTCACTTAGGGCAAATTCAGCTACTATGTTTTTTATTGAAATTAAGCAAATGAAAATCGCCTTTTTGTTTTTCACTTTCAAGTATTTCTGTAGCCAAAGACAGTGTGATGTTTGTTTCCCGTTTGACCACGGCCGGAGAACCACAATTTTACCGCACTTAGGTATATTGAAGAACCGTACACACATTTACATGTGGGAGCCTTGTCCGTCGCATTAGAGTCCTTGTAAATTAAACACCCGAACACTTCTTTTACAATTCTTCCCTTTATTCACATATTTCAATGCCTGCAATTTCTCTTTACAACCACTCCCTCCTGACCTCCAGACAAAGACTGACTTTACATTCTGTACCCAAAATACAAGCTTTTATATTGACCATCAGTAACTAGCTTTTGCACTGCATGCATAATACCAACTCACATGGCTAGCACATGTTCCTTTAGTAAAGCCTACCCTGTAAAGCCTTTCAAGGAATCATGGGTCAGTGCACAGCTGGCGTTTTCTCAGCCACCCCAAGCTTTTAACTTCAATGCCCTACCACATATGTAATGCACATTTAATACTATGCACATGAAGTACTATTCAAAAAGTACTTTTATATTTAATTCAAATTTTCAACACATATTTATAGGCCAAGATACCTATTTTCCACATTATATCCACCTGACAACTGACAACAAGGTAAGACCTCCATGTGGGTCTTATGAAATTACTACACGACACAATATATGAGTGCTCCAATCTCTCGTTTGCCATTTTAAAAAACAGCAAAAATCGGAACCATTTGATTTTGCACATCTCATTTTTTGATAATCCATATCTGTTGTTCTACATATCGGAGTGTAATGGAAATAAGTGGCACATAAGGCCTTATTTTATTTCCTTGAAAAGAATACCAAACCATACCAGACCCGTTACGTATTTTTTATTTTGAACCAAATGCTTTGACCCGAGTGTTAACATTTTTGGACAGCCTGTACATTGCTTATTGTTAGACTACTTCGTAGCAGTTTTATTGATTTCATCATCAAGTACATTTAGTCTACTTGCAAAATAGTCGGCATATCAAGGGATGAACATTTCAAAATGAGTAATAGACTGATGAGTGCTAAGATCTCCATGTTCCTCGGACTTCTGAACAACAAAAAATATGTATTGTGGTATTGCAGTTTCCGTAACCGACCCATGAATTCGGACCCCGTCACGGAATAAAGCACCATGTTTTATCCGTAAGGTTGCCGATTCATAAGTGTGTCAGAAAAAAGTGTGTCAGATGGGTCATGTTACGGAAACTCCTTGTGTGTAGTTAACCGTGTAGTTCCTACAGAAACTAACATAACAAACTAGGTCTGTGGCTGGTACCATGCTTGACTAATTTTACCAGAAAGAGTCTATTGTAAAAACAAGCGTATGATAAGAAAGAGTTTCTGTTGATGTACGTTATAATTTCAGGGGGCGGTCTCGCCCACTTTGTAAGTCTGGAAAGTTACGCAATCAGGTCAAAGCGACGATATGACTGCGCAGTTGGTTGCGGAAGGTCGGTCCTCTCCCGCGTAATATACTCCCTATCAGAGGACATTTCCTAATGCCAAGATGATAGACACAATTTTAAAATATACTTCTCATAATGCAAGTGATAGAAACAACTTGAAATTACCAGTGGCTCAGAACAAATAATACTTATAGTTGGTCTGCCTTAAAGGCCGACTCAGAAGATTTACTTGGAGGAAGGGCGACCCCAATTTCCAAAAAATCGTTGTATGTTTTGCATGTACATAACTTCTTGTCCAAATACTAATCAGTGTGTGAAATGCTAGCTTATGAGAGAATTCCGTTCATATAGAAAATCACAACTTAACTTTGTTATAAAAAGTACGGAGCCGGAAGAAAGACAATTTAATTAATAAGAAAATTATCACAAATATAAAATGTATTTAAAAATTGTTATGTTTGTTTTACACAGTATCCTATGGACGTATACTACACAAAATGTTCACTGCATCAAAACGAAAAAACCGATTCATCTCAAATTTCGGAATTGTGCATTGTAGGTTACTATATTTAGTTCTAGTTGTCTATTTTTCATTATATACAAAACACTATTATTTCGACATCTCTGAGTCCGACTTTAATCTACTCAAGGCATTTTAAAGAGGCAGTCGCTAAAATGGGACTAATGCTGAATGAAAAGAAGACAGGAAGGCTGATTCTCAATGAAGAAGTATAGGGATCATCCTCAGTATTCTATAAAGAATGGCAAAATTATGAAGGAAAGTAATTTCTGTGATCCTTGATATGTACTTGATAGCAGAAAGGATTATTGACAAAGAAAATGACAGCATGGACTGCCCTGCAATAATAAGTTGGTGTCATATGAAGTCCAATGTCACCAGAGCAACCAAGATTGCCCTTCTTCAGGGCCTGTTGTGGTAAGAAGCCGTGCTGTGATGGGCAGAAACAGAGAATATTAAAGAAGAAGCTCAAGACGTTGAAATCACACTTAACATTACCTGGATCATATGAATTAAAAAACATTTCCTCGAAGAAATATACAAAAGTCAGCGAAATGGATATACCTCCTTTACTAGCGTCCCTAGAGGAAAAATGACTACCAATCTGACGATATTCGTAACCCGGCCCCAATGCGCGGGGGCACCACCACCCGGGCGGGCCCCCCCCCCGCGGTTCCCCCCCCAAAAGGGGAGGTGGGTATTTTTCTTGTTAGATCTAGGAACAATTCCCTAAAACAAGGCAGGGGTCCGACTCCATGATTTTGAAAAGTGCAAAAAAAAATGGATTGGTAGGGAGTTAGTGATATATCAGTCTCTTCTGTGGAGACTGTATGTCCAAATAGAGGTAGCATGACCACTACCCACCTTGACAACCGGTGTCATAATAATATAAAGAAATAAAGGGTGATGCAGTATCCTTTATGCGGCGATAATAATGGGGCCGAGGTCGGAAGCAAATTAAAAATAATGGACGAGGCGCGCAGCCGAGTCCTTCCATTATGTTTTTCCGGCCGAGGATATAATTATGAGCCCATAAATTATATGCAAACCTTCTATTCTAGTAGTGACCGAAACAGCGTGAATAAGAGAAAATGCATTTCGCGACCATTATTGCGCATAATGGGCAGTAGTAAAATGACCAATCAGAATTAATTGCTGCATTTTCAATAATGGGCAGCAGAGGTAATAGAATAAATAATAACTGGACACTTATAAAGCAGCCAGGCTCCGGCCCAAAGGGTCGCTCACTGCGCTAACAACAAGCAAAAGCGACACACTGAACGAGAGGAAGAAAAAAAAAAATAAACAAGATAAAAAAAAAATCAACAACAAAACAAACTACATCTGAATGCCATTGTTGAACAAATGGGTTTCAATGTGTATTACAGGTACAATGTTTGTACAGTTCTTAATATGAAGAGGGAGCTTTACTTATTCCACAAGTAGGTTGAACAGATGGCAAAAGCCCGGATCACCAAATGAGATCTGGAGCGTGTAGCAGTTGAAAGATTAGCAGAGCAAAGTCCAGTACGTTGTGATTTGTAATTAAGCAGTAGATCAGATAAACATGGCGGAGCAAGTCCATGAAGGCCACTTGAACGCTTAACGGAGGAATTTAAAAATCAATGCGCTCTTTTCAATGTAAATTAATGAGAATGGGTGTAATGTGTGTGAAAATTTTTTAGATACGAGTGATAAAGCCAGTGCACACGTTTTTGGAAGACGTTGCAGGCGATAACCTGATCTTTGTGGTAGACAGTACATGAGGGAGTTGACATATCCAAAACGTGATGCAACAAGAAGTTGAGCAGTATCTGTGGTAGGTATTGGTAAGGGATTTGGTGGGTAGCCAGCAGTCATTATAATACAGTGTCCGCGTGAACGGTGTCCTACCACCAATGGTCTATTGTGTTCCCAGTGAGTGCTGTATGCATCATGTGTTTCCGCACTGTACCCAAATGGCCTCGTTCACAAGGTCCCACGATTTTTCCGTACATGTTGCTATGGTAGCTAGGACACTTCCTCATGGACATGCAAATGGGGGACACACAAGTTTCTTACACCGGCTTCACCTGAATGAACTGGAACAGCAATGCGGGATACAGACGTTGACCAAGAAGTGTGTCACGATTAAGGGGAAGAGGAGCAGGGGAGGAGGGGGAGGGAGGCGGAAGGGAAGAGGAGGAGGAGGATTGTTTGAAAAACCGCAACTTTTTCTGTGTTCCGCCAATTTCATGGAACTTAGATACAATGATTGTTGGGAAGGAAAGCTTAAATTTTTTTTCAATTATAATTCAATTCATAATCTTATAATACAATTCATTTAAGTAAATTCATTCACAAATAAATTAAAAAATTAGCGTATTTATGAAAAAATCGTCATCGTTTTATATCAGATCATATCAGATATTACAGTCATGACTAGAACAGGAGAATAATAATTACGACTTAAACAGGACAATAAATGTACTGACACCATAACTTCTCTGTTCTAATTCTTTTGTTTGGTTTGTAGGCCTGATTCGCATGACAATGAACTTTAGGTGTGCTTTTTTACAACCATGTTAAACCATCGTCCAACCAGGGGGGGGGGGCGTGGTTACCACCCCCATAACGGATGATCCCCTGTTGCACAAAAACGCAAACGAATACGAGCTAAGGCTTTTATGTAAATTGTAAGGTCATCATTTGCGTCATTTAGCGAAAGAAAAAATTTGAGGTACACCTTCATGGGGGGTCAAGACGTCCTGTTCAAAGTCGGAAGGGGGGGGGGTGGTTGCCACTTCCTATACTTACTGTGTAACATTGCCAAAAAACGGTACCTTTATGTAAGTATGATGCTACTGACGCAAATACTGTATTTTGTTCCTTATTATTTCGAAGTCATAACATGAGTATGTTACTTGGCACCATTATTGCCAATAATACCAATTTTACTGCATGATATCACAAAAAAATTAAAAATATTAAAAAAAAAACCCTCGATTTTGGCGATTGCTACAAATTTGCCGTAAAAATAAGCTCTCAGTATGGACGTCACCTACTTGCGTGATGGGATACTTCCAACGCCCGGTGGAGCCAACCGGAGGGATACGGTTCTGCGCCATTGTGCTTGTTAGCTTGATGGTTATGTTTCTGTAGATGGATGGTGATTGGCGTTTTGGAATAATTAGGGATCTGTTATATTGGTGAGGTGCTTGGTAGATTGTTCCAATTCCTTATTGTTTGGGGAAACATAATTGTTTTTTAAAAATGTATGACAAACAGTACTTTTTTTGAGTTCTGATGATTGAATAGGAGTTAAGATGTGAAATGCCGTGATTGTCGCAGAGATGGATGCACTATGACGTCATGTTGTTAAAACTCCATAGGTTGTACTTGGGATTGACGAAAGGGGAACATATGTAGCTACACACTGATACCCAACAAGATGATGTTTGTCGTTTAATTACGAAAAAATCAGGGGACCCCTTGGTCGCCCCTTGGTCTGGAACGTAGGACAAAAAAACCCTTGGTGGACGAGGGCTTTTTTTTAAAACGACAAGCCAAACAAATCGAAGACGATGATAAGAATTTAATAGTAGTATAGTAATTAGCTATTAGTTCTTTCGTTTGTGCTAAAAAAAATTACAATTCAAACTAGAATTGCGCGGTTCTCGCTTCGCGGTTTGCGGCGGGGGTACCAAGGTAGGGTTATTTGGTTCCGTACAGCGTACCTGTCGCATAGTAAACTTGCACCACTTTAGGTCCCTGACTACCGACCCAACCTGGCCCTTTGCAACTATACCAGGGCCCCCCTTTACTAGCTACCCGACAAGTCCCAAGGTCTTTCTTCTTTTCTTCCTTTCGAACTATCAATGAACCCCTTCACAACTGGTTGGGAAGCCCAGCGGTCACAGAAGCGTCCTTCACAACTAACCCGATTACCCTTCTCATATACCAAAGGTGGCCGTGACAAACCTCGATCTTGGCGATGTTAATGTTTCCAATTTGGTTCCCACCACACTTCCAAGGTTCTTTTTTAATTAATTATAGAAAAAGGCGTAACCCGAGAAGCACAGATGAGTTTACGTTAGACATTGTAAAAAAGGTTTTCGTTCAAGAGGGGATAAAGAACCATGGGCCCACATAATGGCAATGATTATCACCGAACTTAAGGGCCGTTCTCCAAACATTGTTTAAAATAAACGGTGGTTAGGCCTCTACAAATGTAGCTAAACGCACTGTTAACACCGCCAGTTAAAATATTTTAAAAAGTCGTTTAGCTAAAACTGTATTTCATCGCCGCGTTTAAATTCTACCACCTTTGCCTATATCATACGTGTGGTGAACAATATTTATATGCCAGACATTGCTCCGTATTTGTAAATGCAACGCATGAAGCCCACGGGTAAAATTGTCCAAAAAAAGTCGCGTTACGCAAGGGATTTAGCTTTTGTTGAATGATGGAGACAAAAGCCCGGGCCTATATTTAAAAGGTTTACTGTCGTTGTGCCGCACTTGCTATCATTGCACATACTGAAGATAAAAAACGAGCATGAAAATGAGAAGCAAAGAAAAATGGACGAGAAGAAATAAACTTAGGACTCGGAAAAGAAAGTAATAAAGTAAAGGAGGGTAAGGTTAACCACGAGTATTCCACATAGCGCTGAAAATATCAGGGCCTTTGATTTGAAAACGTGAAGTTACAAACACGCATTAAAACTACCCCCCGGACCAAGACAAGTCTAAGTTTAACTACGTTTTAGGCATGTTTATCGATGTTCGGCAAATTTAAACAGCGTTTAAAGTTACCATGCTTTGAGAATGCGTTTTATTTAGCGGGGGCGTTAAATTGCGAATTTAACCAGTGATAGCGTTAAAACACCGTTTGAGAATACGGGCCGTCAGTAGTGTTCTAAAACAGGTATGCGTCTTAAAAGCAGCAATCATCATCATTTGCTGATGGCATATACCTAGATCCAACTTTAATTTGTGCAGTGTTTTTTTCTTGATTTCATTATACTGGGTTCATAATAAGCTACCTAACATTTAGCCTGGCCTTTGGTCACCTCCGCTATAATTGTATTATTTTTTTCTCCACTTCCTTTGTATTGTACTCATTATAATGTCGATGATAGGGCAACAAGACGAAATTTATCAATTTATCTTTATTTTTTTTATTATTTTAAAGATTTTATTTATTAGTTCAAGTTTTATTTTATACATGTTTATTGAGGTGATTTTTATTTTTTATTATTTTTACAATTTTTCTTATATTATTTTATGTATTTTTATTAATTTTTAATATGTTTTTCTTTTAACTTCTTATTTGTTTTTGTCTTTTGCTTTTTATTTTTCTTTTAGCGTTTTCTTTTTTTCACTCATTGTTCAATTGTTAATTTATTTTTTATTTTTGTATTTTAATTATATTTAAATTTATTATATTTGTTTCCATTTAATTTGTTTTTATTATTATTTTTCCTTTTGGCCTACTTATTCCAATTTAGTGATTCACTTTAAGCTTTGTAGGTTTTAAAAAGAAGAAAAAATGAGAAAAGGCAAAATAACGGCACATCTTTCCTGATAACAAACAGCTCAACAAGAACAAAACTAAATACTATATTGACAGCATTTCATGTTTAAGATATCAAATTGGGCTGCTTTTCCCATTTTCAAAACATTTTTTGGATATAACTACTCTATCCCAACAAAGCACAATTGATTTAAATTTTATTTATTAGTTACACAGTAAATTGTCAATTAGATGGACAATAAACAGTAGGCCTATAGCATGGAAGCCCCTTGGAGCACTTCAATTGGTGTGCCCTTTAAGTGTCCAAGGACAATTAAAGGATTATGATGCATGCATCTACACATCCCACAACACATATGGGACTTACACAGTTGGACGAGGTCTGACATCACATTTTTTTTTTGTTATTCTGCTTACCAGACCAAGCGTTTATTCGGGAATAATTTGACACAACCCCCAGTGTGGGCAATCGACGCTGGAAGTCGAAAAGACGTCGCGAGTTTTGAACTTAACACACTATTTATTTCGAAAATGCGAATCGATTTGACGTCGTTCTTAAAAAAGTCGATTCAATTTGCATTTTCGACGGAATTTATAAAAACCGTCGACCTGTTTTCGACGTGCCCACGTCGTTTCGACGTCCGCTCTAAACGACGATGCCCGCTGGATTTATTATGGGATGTTCCTTTGTTTACTAGATTTGTTTTCAACATACCATTTTGGATCACAATTAGGTGTAAGTGTGAATAGACCATTTAATCAATTTCAACCATATCCCATACACAATAGATGAGATAATTAAAGACTGCGTACAGACCATGATGTTACCCTATTTACAGCCTTATTTAGGATAACTTGACCCATGTATTATGGGATATTGGATTTGATCCCTTGATTCTCCACATTCGTCAGTCCACAATGCAAAGTTGAAACCATCTCGCCAAAAAGGTAGCATTCGGGTCCGATAAAAACAACAACTACTTATATCCTTTTTTCAGTAACACATCTGAACTGTTCCCTGTTATAATCCTCCCCAGATGCCTTCGGATTCCCCTATTTTTTCCATTTTATCACCAACTAGCTCCACTCTCTCCAAGCACCTCTTATTACATTTCCTCATATGAATACCCCCATTTAGAACTGGAACTATTTCCGATTGGCAAGTCTCTGGATGTGCTTCATTTCTTGAAATAACTTGCCTCAAACTCACCCAAAAATCAACCCTTTTCCTCCACCAAAACACAACACAAGGCTTTCCGCCTGGAAAAGACTTCAACACATAAAACATCAATTTTATAGCTCTAATCACCACTCCCTCTATCCAAAACGGTTGACAGAATTCAATTTTTCTCACAATGCAAAGGCATTGACTACCCCCAATACGTGCGCACTTGCGGTCTTCTGTCAGCACATTTTTATATTTTCAAAATAAACCAATTGTAAAAATACAGACACATACGCTTATAATGATAAGATATCTTTGTTAATATATCATGCATACTGGGAACACTAACGCTTTGCCTGCACTTTTTGACAGATAATGTTGTACCCTTGAAGTGGTCGTACTGTCGACAAACCGATATTGATCGCCGTCAAGTTGTGCATCCTCTTGAATTACTCACTTAATGATGAGAGAAGAATTGGAGGTGTATAGAGATGGGAACATGGTGATATAATTACACGCTTTTAGCCGTTTGATTGTGACTGTTCAGGTTTTGCCTTTAAGCTAATTCCAAGACTTTCACCCGATCGTATAACTTTCTAATGGAGATAATATGTGGCCTTGATGTACTAAAATTACTGTCCAGAAACATAAGCATTGTATATTTTGTACAATATCTGCAAATTAGGACTGACATATGTTTTCAAAGTCCTTTTGTCGCATGGTATTAATTAAATTGAATTGGGGTAAATAGGGTAAATAGGGTAAACCCTGTTTTGTGTCGCCTGTCTTAAGGCAGGAAGATACTTAGGGATCACTTGTCCACTGGTGTTGTCTGTTGATGGTTGTAGTATGATGAGGATGTAGGTGTTGATGTGAAAGGGGTTAACATTTGGCCTGTAATATGCATACTTGATGGATTTTCAACCAAACTGAGTAATAGGGAAACATGGGATCCCTATGTGCGTGATGATGGTCAAGGTACTGAACAAGGTCAAGGTCAGTGAGGTATAGCTGAATTTGGTTAAATTGCAAAACAAACTTGGTTATGGATATACATGCAAACAATCATTGTTTATGCGGGTAAAAGGTCACAATACAAGGCAAAGCTCATATGGGGCCATCATTCACAAACCGCACCGGCAGGCGACACTAACGTTCGAGGACCAACAATGTATGTTCTGCATTTATGGAAGTGTGTATATAGACATGTCATATGTTGTCTGTGGACGTATACTTCAAAGTGATTTTCTTCACACGCGACTGCTCGATATATTCAAACCTTTAACGCGTTTGGCTGGCAGGACATGAACGCAAAAGCGGATAACTAGTCTATATGAATTATCGCTGGATTTAGTTATGGGATATTTTTATAGTCACATTGTTCTATCAATATAAATGGTTAATAATGAACAAACCCGGGGCGCACATGGACGTGGAGGAGACGGAGGCGGAAGCAGGGAAAAATGGGAGAAACAACCAGTATAACAATTCTGTTACTCGGGGTTAAAATTTTGCACCTTTCAAAGCTAAATAATGGATGCTTCCTGTAAAATGGCTTTACTCTTACCGCATAAAAATGGAACAATTAATTTCAACTTTTACTATAAACAGATAGGCTCTTGAGAACATAGAAAGGTAAAATAAGATTAAAAATTTTGAAAAAAACTTATAAAACTCCCTCTTGAGACTAAACACAATTTTAATGCCCGGTTTGAACAACGTGAAGAGTACACAACTGAAAAAAATAGTGCGGAGGTAGGTAGCAGACAGATTTGGAAAACATCGTGATGCACCAAGGGTTGGTGAGCTTCTGTAGACCGCCCTAACAGGGACCGACTGCAACGTGACTCCTAGTGACTGCAAATGGTGCCTTTAAGGAGGGGGATCTAGACAAGATTACCCCGGGGTCAATTTTTAAATTGATCCCAATCAGGTTGAAAAAATATAGCAGGTTATTTGTTCGAACATAAGCGATATTGGAGTTGTAAGGCTTAAAAACTCCAAAAATCAATAAAACGGTCAGTTTCAGTTGTGCAGGGGGTCAAATTTTTAAGTGCTCCGATTACTCGTACTAAAGTAGGGTGGAAACAAGGTCAAAATCCTTGAAATTGCCAATGTGATGTCCACACTTAAACTCCAGAAAATGGATTTTGATATACAGAAAAAGTTCTATTTTTCTATTCCCCGGTGAAATTAGCCCAGGAAATGTTCCTTTTGCTTTTTTTGAATAAAAACGTATTCTTCAAATGTGGTATTACACATATTGTTAAACACACATGACCACATCTGGGCAATGAGTACAATGTGCTGTAACTTTCAAACGACTGAACCGATTTAACTCAAATTTGTATCAAGATGTTTTGGTTGATATGCTTTCATGTGACGGGAGAAAGCATATGAAAGATAGGGCGGGTCACCCCACTATAGGTCAATGTAAGGATGGTCATATGGCTTATTATAAAAATAGATAAGTTGATTTGTGCCAACTGTAGATTATTATTATTCATTAATGCGAATCAGTTAAACCTGGATATAATTCCATTTGCGTATTGTTGAGTTGCTTATGGTTGTTTCTTGATGTCAAATGAGTTGCAGTGAGCAATTAGTGATGTTTGTGTTTAAGCGATTCCGTTACGACTATTGATTTGATGTTTAACAGGTGGTCTCATTGGGTGGTAGGAAGGACGCATACCGAAGTAAAGGCCAGGTTGACACTTTCACATGGATAATAGCGCATGGCAATGAAAGCTGCACTGTCGAGTGCATTTAAAAGTTGATCTCCCATGGAGTAATTAGGTGAATCAAAAGTGTACAGTCCCCATTATTGGGGCAAAACCTAATGGTACCCGGATTCGTCGCAGTGCTCGGAGGATATGCAAATCAGGCTGCTTTAATTTGCAATTAGGTGATTAAGACAAATTCAAAATTTAGAAACCATGTAACAGGAACTATAGTAACAAGATTGTGTTCACTGATATCAAGATGGAAAGCTTTAGACAAAACCAATATGAGATACCATCGACGAAGGATAATTAAGCTATAAAGGGTCCCTTGGCCCGATCGCTAATGCCTCGTCCCAGAAGCCCAGAGGTACCCGAAAGTGGTCAACATTTGGTATCAGAAGAAAGTAATATTTTTTTCACTTACCCTATGAAATAATAGAGCCAAAGGAGGTTTGGTTGGGAAGTTATGAGCGGAAAATGTGTCCATTTGGACGACCAATATAAGTTTGACCGAGTACTCTATGGGCTCAAAATAAGGTTTTTGACTCTCGCATCAAAACGGATTTGAAATATCGGCGCGAAACTTTTACAGATGGGTTTGGGATGAAAGGCCAATCTAATCAAGTGTGAAACTTCATATCCTTAAATGGGCCATCCCCTTTAAGCATAAGTTCCAGCTATTCGTGTTGTCTTGAAATGATCGTCCTGCTGTTCATGCTCTTTAATACGAACCATTACGGGTATCGGAGATGATTGCACATAATCGTAGTATCATATATAGGTTTTTCGTATCATAGACAACAATCTATACTAGGGTTTTTGCGATATTATTGAAAAGGCAAAATTGATAGGTCAGTTTACAGCCCTTATCTGCAATAATGGGTTCGCAATGCATTTTCACATTAAAGACACTGTTTTCAGGTTATGGATCGAAAAAGGGTGTGTTTGCGGTATTATTTATGGGCTCATAATGTATCCACGGCCGGAAAAAAAATAATGATACCGGCTGCGCCTCGCCAATATTAGTTTTTCCGACATCGAGCACATTATTCTCCCTAAAGGATAGCATACTTTATTTCTTAAGGCTGCTCAGTAAAGGGACATGAGGAGCATTGTCATGGTGTTAACACAAGAAAACACTAGTCGGAATTGATTCCCATGGCATTCGACCCTGTTTTGCCGGGCTGTGAACTCTGTGCCCTCAATCAAGTTGCACGAGTCCTGTGATATTCATGTGATATAAAACACATTTGATTAAATTCGACAGGACACAACATTAGGCTAAAATCACGGATGCTGAAACTGGAGGCTCCTACATATTCATTTGGTTTGGTATTTAAGAAATAAATGGTGATTGATGCATATCATTTATGGGGCGCAATAATGGGTACGAGGTTCGACGATAAAAATAAAGAGGCGAGGCGCAAGCCGAGCCATTATTTTTAAGTGTCCAGGGACCAACCTAATTATTTTATTAAACGGGGACAATGGATTTGTTTTTTCATGGATAAACATGTGTATCCAAAAGTTATACAAATACAAAAAATATTAGTCGGAAGTAAAAAAGTATATATCGTTCGTCGTCAATTTGGCAAAATGTGGTGGCGGCTCACTCGGAACCCCTTTCACTTACAGTGTTAATATTTTGCGAAATGTTGCCTTGTGGTGGATTCAAAGAAATGGGTGGAGTTAGATAAGTTGCCAAATGGCCTTACGGTGAAACAAAGACGAGTAACTTCTGTGTAATCGGTGGGGCCTGTACGAGATACATAACAAAAATCAGTAAACCCTGATTCCGTAGACTGATCAGAGTCTGGGAACAAAACGAACATGAATACATTGTTTACCAATTGCGTTGTCAGAGTGCTTTGAAATTGTGTTTTCCTTTCCTATATTCTTCTATTTTACGCTCATATCTGTTTCTAAATCGCAAGACAAAAACACTCGCAGGTCCATCAATGTGTCTGCATTAGTTCACCCTCGCGACTCGAACATATAGAATGCATAGCATGCCGAGCTGATCCACAAGGTTCAATGTAGGTTAAGTTTAAGAAGGGTGTCAATGATGTGATGGGAGCGAGTTGTCATGTTGAGTATGCATGTATTAGGGTATATTGTTTAAGACACGGAACTATAACAGGCGCCCAGGCTACAATCCCGAAGTCATGCCACGTAATGGACTCAATAAGGCAATAAGCACCAGTTGAACTTCATGCAGTCAAAAAATATTCATCCCACAACCATTACATGCTCCACCAAAGTCTGTCAGTCTGTCAAAGTCTGGGAAGGACCTTCTCGCGTCTTCTCCAAACCTAATCAACATCGGCGGTCAAACTTCAAAAACCTAGATCTCAGTAAACTGACAGTCAGGTTTCTGGTCGGTGTTGCCGACAAAAACCAGTCGAGCCAGACGATGAAGAGCCCGTCATTTGGGGTTTTTTGGGAGAGTTTCAGAGTACAACAAAGGCAAGGCCTGCTTTCGGAAAGTCTGATCAGAGACAGTCTGCCGTATGTCTTGCCTGGAGATGTGTGGCAGACAATCTGCTGTTGAAGGTTTTTAAAAGCGTGTGAATCGACCTTCTTCCGTTGTGGGTCTTTCTGGGACGTTCACTTCGTGGTCGTCTGGCATTGACAGCGCATGTTACATGGCTTCGTTTAAGTGTGGATATTATGCTTTCACTCAACTGCCTTTATGGCACAAAATATTCAAGTTGCCTAATCATGCAGCCTAATCCAGGTCGATTATACGACCCATAATGAATGCTTGGATTAACAAACAAATGACCACTTTGAAGAAGTGTCCGCAAGAAAGATAATTTATCCATATGAGCCATGGTGAACGGTAATCCTGTACTCACAGTGTCGTAATCATACAACGATAATGCACTGAGTGAAAAACAAACTATTAATTCATGCAGTCATTCATTCATTCATTCATCATGTTTCATTCAGCTTTCATTCATTCATTCTAATTGCATGCAGGCATTCATTCATTCATCCTATACAACATAATCCATTAGCAAAAGGATAGTACAGAATAAGGTCAGTTGGCACATTCGTAAACCAAGTGGGTTCCCAGCCAAGTACGTACAAAAGTGCACGGTATTTCTGACGGAGAGAATTCGCTCATTCCACCGATGCAAACAGATCTCAAATATTGGAAATAGGTGGCACCAAACTTCCAAAATTTTGTTGAAAAAAATGTGGAGTTTAAAAATTATATGGAAAAGATTCGTCCTAAAGCTGATTGCAGAGTGGTTAATCAGGAATTAACAAACGACCGCGTCCGCGTATTTATATCCCCGCGAGGCGGTTTGTCAACAATGGAAAAGAGAGAACAGATCGTTTGTTTTTAATACAAATAATAAAACGCAAAAAACGAAACGTCCCTTTATCAGGTGGTAAATAAGATAATTACTTGGGGGGATTATTAATTAATTGGCCCAAAAAAAAATAAGGAATATAATTTTACTGGGTGGGCAACTTTAATTTCAATACGTGCTAACAAGAACTTTGCGGGTAAAGTTTGTGTCACACCAGTGGGTTAACAGCCATGACAGACATTATTTTTTTTAAGATGTAAACAAACAATGCCCTGCAATTTTTGTAAAATTATAATTTTTACAATGTTTTGATTTATATTGACAAGGCATACGCAATTAGACGGGTCGGATGCGTATTTCCATAATATAGGGATTTTTTATGTTAATTCTGAGGGAACTAAAAATAGATATCACCAACACCCCCGACTACCGGAACAGTCTGTTGTCAACACCATCTTTTAAATTAATGGAAAAAACAAACTGCATCTGAATGTTGAAACATTACCTGATCCATCATATATAATACGTAACCATGATTTTACGTCAGAATAAGTTTCGGAATTTATATACTGAATATCCATGAATGGAAAGGTTTGATTTGCAACAATCTTTCATAGCGCAAAATATGGTACAGGTTATTGTTTACAGTGAATTAAATTTCTATTGTTGTTATCTAAAGAATAGTTTGCACAAGATTATTTTGTGACCAAGAGATAACACGTGTAAATTCAGATCTAAAAATATAAACAAAGGAATTATTAAGTTCTCTGCAGTTCTAACTTAATATAGTTGACAATAGGTATTTTAGTGTTTTCTTTATTTGCTAATAGTCAAGATGGAGACACCATCCAGATTATGCGTCAAAAGCTGTAACGTCAAAAACAAATATATAAATCGTATATTGATATACCGTTCTGATTGTATCCGCTAGGAAAGCAAAGGACACCTTTCGAACCTAACCACTTATCGATAATATCTAACGCTCCTCTACCAACCCTGGTGGTTAGTTAAGGGGGTTGCCAAGCGCGTCGTGCTTGCTAGTACAATACGAAATATACAACTATGACTTTCTCAGAATCAGATGTTAACAAATCAAAAATTGTCCCAAGGGCGTCCGTTTACATGGTTTGGTGGTTCATTCAGTTGAAATGTATTTCAAATGATTCGTCTCATCACTTGTTCAAACACATATCTTTTGTACATATCTAAATATGCCAAAGTATATTATTCTGATTCTTATGATAAGACGAATAAACGTATTAACCATCACTGCCTAAGCATTTATTATGAGTGATATAAATACAAATAAATATTTTTCGTTAAAATTTGACTGTTGCCATTTCACTAGAAAAAGCATTTGACTAAGAAAAGCTAAAATGCATTCAATAATATTTGTATACTATCACACTCGTTTTCATTTAATGAAGTTGTATCCTATCACACTCTTAGCATTCATATTCAATACCAGTATACACATATTAATGCCTGAAGATTGTTATAGTAAAAAATATATCATGCAAGTCAATTTAGACTTTTCTACTTTACGAGGCAATGCCAAGTAAATGGTACAGTCAAAATTTGACCGAATGACACTATTTTTACTATTGTCCAATAATAAATCGATAGATGCAGTCAAAATTTCTTTTATAATAGCTTTTTATATCATGAAATCACATGTTGTCTTTTCAGCATGTGATAGTAAAAATTAGCACACAATAGGCTCAATCATGCACATGATATGATATTCTTTCATTATAAAGCTGGCAGCGTTTAGAGCGACTCAAAACGAGTAATGCATGACAAAGTTAATCCCAACTTCAATACATTGAGCTCACTGAATTGAACTTGATTCTGTACTCTGTATGGCTCTTATTGTAGCCACATTTCAATGGGAACATATTATGTGTAAATGTCCGGCTATTAACCTATTGCTAGGCTCGTTTGAGATTTCCCAATATGGCCGACGTGGCTTCAAAGTACGAAGCCCAGTGTCGGATTAGCCGCCATGAGGTGGGCATGATTTATGAACTATCTATCCACCTGATTTTGCCATGGAACCGCATTCTATATTTAAGCGTGAGTGTAGTTTGAACCATATCTTTGAGGTGGAGTAATCTATGAAAAACTATGCAGGGCCCTGACTTTGCACTGCAGGACCACAGTCTATAATTGTCAGGTGGAGTGTATTGTTTGATCATCATCTTTGAGTTAGGTGAAAGTATCTTGGAAACTTGAATCACATGTTTGTGGAACATGGGCCACATTTTAGATGTTCAGGGAGTTGCATTGTTTGAATGCCTTCGCATCCACCTGTTGTGCACCGGGCCACAGTATTATATGTTCAGGTGAGGTGTATTGTTTGATCCACTATCTTGAGGGGAAGTAACTGTGAACTAGCATGCACCTGCTTTGCACATGGACCCTTCCATACGGTCCAGGTGAGGTATTGTTTGTTCCACCATCTTTGAGGTGAAAGTGATCTATGGAACTATGCATCCACTGCTTTTGCACCTGGAACAACATTCTCTATGTTCAGGTGAGTGTATTTTTTGAAGACTCCGCATACACCTGTTGTTGCACATGGACCACAATATATATGTCGGTGAGGTATTTTTGATCCACATTTTGAGGTGGAAGTAATCTATGACCTATAATGCACTGCTTTGCCCCTGGACCAATTCTATTACTGTTCAGTGAGTGTATGATGATTGTTTGACCCCGCATTAAGATGGTATGATATCCAAAAACACAAGAGCATCTCTATTTTGATGATCTAATGGCAACAACGATTGGGGGGTGAAAAATCTAAGTGCAAACAAAAAAACATACAAACAATCAAAAAATGAAAAAGTGATATTATGTTTGTTGACGCCTTCAGTATAGTTAAGACCCATTTGACCATATGTTTGCCTTGTGGAAGCCTCGCGTTCACTATCACCTGCTGATGCCCAGGCCGTCCCGAGTGCTCTGAATTTATTATTATTAAGATACGTGACTAATTGAGGGTATCGAATGCCCACTAATAACTGATGTAAACGCCGTATGTTGCTTTCAAAGAAGAGGGAATCACTCGTTGTGTGATACAACGCGTTATCTTGAAAAAAAAATGTATTCTTCACATGAATTGTCAACAATGAAGGTTGTCAGTTAATTTAGACGTTTAAATGGAGCTTCTTTTAACGTGAATGCTATTTTCATTCCATCTTTTCGAATTAAGAGTCACTGGCACATTTGAAAAATAGTGCGCCCTCAAGATTTTTCAAAAGTTGGATTTTGCATGGTTGTAAAGCTTTTATTGGCATTTAGCCCTCACCGAAAATTATTAAGACCAATTCAGCGTCCTTATGAGTAAACAGAACGATTTTATGAATTAATGTCGCGGCGACATTAATTAGCAGACGACAGGTAATGGCGTTTTAACACAAGAAAAACGCGCGTCGTGTACACGTTTCCCACGATGTACCATGTTTGAATGATATGTGACCTTTGTGGTTTAATATCAATTGAGTCGAGTCTATGGATATGAGGTAATAGAAACATTGTTGATTAAAGTTAGTGGAAAACTTCAAAAGTCGGCCTACAAAGTACCTAGATGTCGCTACCGCTATTAACGTCCCTATATGTGGTAGGATATGTAAAATATGTAAAATGTATCTCTATTCTTCCCATGGCTTAGACTATCATTTGAGAGGCAAATTGAAGAAATTTCATATTTTGTGAAAATGTGCCAGTGCCGCTTAACAAATGTAACCCTTTCATAATCACAAAATGGAAAGTGCCGATTAACAAACTGCAAAAAACCGATTGTACATTAAGGGCTTGTTCCGAATTTACGTCTCATTGTGTTATCTACTCGATACGAGAGCCTGGCACTTGCACATACGTCCATTACTCCCGGTGAAAAAACTTGCGGTTTTGATGGTAGAAGCAATAATGCATAGGCAAGCCTTATTCAATACGTTGCTATATGATGGTAACCATTTACACAGGCGGTTTTGTTTATATATTGATGAAATGGATTGAGAGACTCAAATTTCATGAGACCATGAAAAAAACGACCTTCATCTGATATCCAAATCGGATAACTACTTTACTGTAAATAAAGGGGTTCCAAAACAATCGGAACCGCACCGTTAACGCTTTCCAAACGCCAATGTGAGATTCTGACCCAAAAATATGTCCTGGCCCATATATTCAAACCCTTTCTATTCACACCAAAATTATTACTAACCAACAGTATTGAAAATTATTTAATAATTATGAAAGATGGATGATATAATTATTGTCTTTCTTCGCGATAAGAAAGGATTTTGAAAGTGTTATCAATTATCAATATTTGGCAAGATAATTTTAAGGCCTAGGTACGTTGCTTACATATATAATTGTATGGTGAGTAAGGGTGTATCCACGAGAGAGAGAGAGAGAGAGAGAGATCTTTAATCACTTCCGTACAAAGTTGGCACTCGAATACTCGCCGGCCATTGAAGCAGTTTGACAAATCAACCAAAGACAAAAAAATCTCGTAGATGAAAACCATACAGGTTTAATACCACACAGAGCGGGAACTACTAAAAATGGTAAATAAAGCAAATAGTTATCATGCACAAACAAGGACCCTATGCCACGCAGCAGCAATTGACGCAGCTTGTGAAGAATTCATCTATTTAAGAAAAGCAAATGTTATTATTCAAATTAGCGTAAATTGTGATATCGCCAAAGAATATTAAAGCATAAGGTCACGCATGTTAGTGCATCTTCATTGTGTGACACTAGTGATCTATTGGGCGAATTAATACTTAACTCAAAGCATGGCAGAAAAATTTAGCGAGGTATACTAATGTCATGTCACCGTATACTGAGCAAAATACTCTAAATCCTAACGCAATCTAGGCTATCGACTCATCATTTATCATTACCACATCGCTTCGCTTCGTCAACTTTCGTTTTACCAGTCTCTCACGTTCGATACGTACCCTTTACGTCAGTGGAGTCTGTGGATCGTTTGACGGATTCTTGCATACAACAAACACCCGTAAAAAGTAAGGTAATGTGGATTTCTGTACTTCATACTAGATTTGACAAGACAGATTATCGTACGCCGAGTTCGTTAAGAAAAGTTTCATGTTGTTCCCATTTGTTTTTAAGAAAATTTAGTGTTTTGTTGGATACTATTGAAAGAAATGATTTTAATATTTGAATCATTGATATTAAGGTTGCATAGAATGCTATCATACTAGGAGTTGTGTATGTAAGGCATTGGTGTCGCACATCACTATTGTAAGAGATTCATCACATGGCCGTTGTTGATTTGAAATCATCTTTTTGGACATATATACAAAATTTACGGTATCGGCTAACGCATTCAGTTACGATCTAAATGGGATCGTTTTCTATATAATTATTAATCCATTTAATTATTTGGGTATATCATATTGGTGAATCCTTGATGTGTCGATTGGGTCTAAGCTTCTCATTTTGAAGGACGGGGTCTCGAAGGTGTAAGCAGTAAGCAGGGCCGGTGCTCTGGCTCCTTCTCTGACTTGCACATCTTGCAGCTTCTTGTGCAATCTTATTTTATCTATGGGTAGGTTCATCACCAATGGAAACCAAGTAGGTTACAATCTCTTTTCAAAGAAGGATGCAGATCACAGGGTAATACGATCGGCCTATATCTATCCATCCTGTTGTAATGAAAACTTTTGCGAGACATCTATAACAAATCGAAATATTCTTTCTTAGGTTCAAAAAAAAACTCCTTCGTCCAAACCAATCTGGTTTTCAGGCCTAAGCCCTCACTCTTGCACCGTTGTAAACAAATTTCAAAAATCACGAGCGGACCCCTGCCTTTGTTTACCGTGAAAATTGGGTCCTAAATCTAACACACAATCTTCGCTAACCTCCCTTTTTTTGTCGATGATCGTCAGATCGCTAGTCATTTTCTTCTGGACGTAAGGGATATACCTAAAGGTATGGAATGCTGGTCCATCTTGTAGAAGACATTTTTAAAAATTTGGGATTTTTTACATTTTTGAAAGCTTGATATATTATATCATGATTAACATATGGTTGTCATATTGGCATTACAAACATTGAGCTAGAATTGATTTACTCAATATTTTGTCTAATAGAAACAAGCCACTAAATTTGGTAACGTTGTAAATATTTCACAGTATGGGTCTCTCAAGAATCAATAATTGGACCCCTTCTTTTCATCACCGGTAGAAGACATTATCTTCCCTGGGTTCTTCTAAAGAACAAAAATCAATCTCTATTGATGATACTGCCATATTTTTTGCCTCTAAATATTCAAAATTAAATGCCGCCTCATCAATTCTGATTGATCTATCTCAAATTGCAGCGGATGGATTAAGGCAAAAGATCAAAGCATGTTGTTTTTGGCTCAGTCACACTATCAGCAAATCTGATGATCTTACTTGAATTCTTGAAGGATGATCCTGTATGGATAATGTGAGCACTGCAAGTATAAATAATGCGGTATATCGTATCTTATGTTGTATTTAATTTTTGTTGCATGCTTGATGGTGTTTTGAGCTTTTGGCGTATTTAATGTGACCTCGTGGTCTCATGGAAGAACAGAAGGACCTATAACTAACTGGATGAATAATATTCCTTGATATTTACGTCAAGCTCAAACGACAAGAATTATATCAGATCAAAAAAGTTGCATAATGAGTATACCAGCAAGATATTTTGCCTCTCGAAAATATGGTACTGTTCTTGA
>JAMKCH010008143.1:0-81573 GCA_023653785.1 Ophioderma brevispina
TAATTTCGGTTGCCAATTGTAGTTAGTAAATGAAGCATGATAACAACTACCGGTACTTTTATATTTTTATAACAAGTTTAAATTTAAAAAAGTTTGTCTCACACACACCTACATGCAAAGTATGCAGAGTCACTATAGCTCTATGAATTTTTTTTATTGATCACATAAAAATTAAAAAGGGGCCCAAAACACCAAGAAAGGTCAAAAAAGGATTTTTTTTTGCCAAAATTTGTAAGACTCTGGGGAGAGAAACTTTTTTTCCCCATTTTGCCCTTATTCAGTGACAAGTATTTTTAGAAAAAATTAATTACCAATCTTCCAAAAAATTAAATACCAGTAGTTAGTCTCAGAGAAGCTTAGATCCAGCAGTAATCCCCTCAAGCTTGTTTAAAACAAAAAGTCATTTAATTTACATTATCTTTTATGGTTAAGTGTCCTGTGTGTCAATAAAATAAACACTTTTGTTATGTAATAGTTCAGCATAATTATTGTCTATGAATGCTCCTCCGTTCCAGGAAATTTAAAAGAGATCTTCACAGAATATTTGTGACCATTCTTCATTCTTCATGGCAACAGTGTAAACAGGCAGGATGACTTCAGTACGGTGTACCATCGACGCCAAAAAAAAAATGAAAAAAAATGAAAAAAAAAATTTTCAGATTTTTTTTTTAGAATTTTTTTTAGAAATTTTATTTTTTTTGTTAGAATTTTTTTGTTACTATGGATTTTTTGGGCGTCATTGGTACGTGGGTGTGTGAAAAAAAAAATTGGATGTGAGGGAAATCCGGAAACCAGCCACGGAGGAGACGAGCGTTCGCTGTTTTGTTCTGCCTGCTGTAGCCATGGCCCTGGCCGTGCAGGGGCATGGCTATACTGTAGCTATGCCGTATTGCATGTATTACTGCATGTCGCATAACTAAATTCGCGCAATATTCGTCTCAGATTAGACTGTTAAAAAAAAAAAAAAAAAAAATTCCAAAAAATTAAATACCAGTAGTCAGTCTCAGAGAAGCATAGATCCAGCAGTAATCCCCTCAAGCTTGTTTAAAACAAAAAGTCATTTAATTTACATTATCTTTTATGGTTAAGTGTCCTGTGTGTCAATAAAATAAACACTTTTGTTATGTAATAGTTCAGCATAATTATTGTCTATGAATGCTCCTCCGTTCCAGGAAATTTAAAAGAGATCTTCACAGAATATTTGTGACCATTCTTCATTCTTCATGGCAACAGTGTAAACAGGCAGGATGACTTTAGTGACCTGGAAATACACAAACAAAAATATTGTAAATCGTTAAGTACAAATAGGGTCTACATTTTGATTTTTGTGTCGTCTGCAAGAATTGCAGAAGGCGTGTACGTGTGTGTGTGTGTGTACGTGTGTGGGCAAAATGTTAACCCTTAATCTATTGCATGCCGTATGAGTTCTGTAAAGGGCTACGATGATGTAACTTGGTGGAAAGGAGGGGGTGGGGTAGATCCACAACATGTTGGCGCACAATGGGTTGTGAAGCTTGCATCGTGTTGTGATGGCTCGCAAAGATTGTGGTCACAACGCGTTGCTTAATACAATTGTGGGTTGGATTTTTTAAACACGTCACAGGAAATTCTATTGGCCAACATTAATTTCATTTTCTATTGTCGCCATGTGTTTTGAGAAGAAAGTTGCAATGCTTATGAACATTTTCGGCCAACGTGAAAATTGTGGGCAATGCGTAATTTTCACACGCGTTGCTACTTCTACATGTTGCGGCAATACATTTGACTCATACGGCTGGCGATAGAATTAGAATGCCACATCGGTTATCTGCTTTTCCATATTATGATTGATAACATGGATAGTCACAAACAGAGTTACATATGTCCCCCCCCCCCCAGCGAATCTGCAACCATATCCGGAGTTTTATTCCGCTCAACTCCTCAAGTGCAGGAATTTGTTGGGGAGGGACACCATAGGAACTCTTTGCGTTGTTGTGATTTTTATGTTGCAGACCATGGGACTGCGATTGGTGATACACTGGCAAACACTCTTCAGTCCTTGGCCAAAGAAGCACGGATCGTGAAGTTGGTGAAATTGCGCGATGCTGTCCTACCACCGAAAACCGAGACAAAGACACAGGATACGGTCAAGGATCAGGTGAGTGTTGGCCAGTACACGATTATAGCCTCCCATTTTTGGTTATAAATGCAATAATTAAAAAACAAAAATCCTCACCAGTAAAGGTTGCCTTGATATCAGGAGTACAAACTCTCCGTAGCCTACGGTTTTGTACAAATCCGTTGACCATCCATGCCCGGCCATGGCATTCACAGCAATGGCATATGACTTGAAATTCAGGCGGAATCATGAATTTTGAGTACCGGGTCACCAACTCTTGCATTATCTATACGATAAACGCCAATACCCAAGGTCTGCGAAGAACCGATTATTTATCATGCCCGGCGCTCAACAATATTATTCCTTGACTAAATGCTGGGACGAAGAAATGGAAAATGCCCTTTGTAGAGTTGAATTCGGCAGTGGACCCGGTTCTTAATACAGTCACAGTGCCATCGCCGATGGTAAACACAGCGGACCACGACCCAACTTCGGAAAATGTGATCTTCGGCCGAACTTCGGAAAATTTACTACGTCACGGAATTTCCTAATGTGACCTAATATGGAAAATTACTTATTTACGACACGCAAGCGCAGTTGGACGGGAGTTGGATTTATAATGAGGATTTTTGATTAACGTTACGGTTATGGGACAAAGTGTTAGTTGCAATGTAGGGTTTCTTAGCTTTGGATTTTTTTCAGCAGAGTGCTTTGGGTGTCCAATGCCTAGACTCAGTCCCTTTATCATTCATAACATGCCCACCATAGGCATAGCATACGGCATACAGTAACTTCGTCAGAGGGAGTCTAACACTAACAACTTTGTCCCATAGCCGTAACAGTAAATCTAAGCTTATTATAAATCCAACTCCCTTTCCAAACGCGCCTTGCGGTCTGTTGTATAATTAATTCCATATTAGGATCCCGTTAGGGAAAGTCCGTGACGTATAAATTCCGAAGTTCGGCCGAAAGAATCCACGATTTTCCGAAAGTTGGGCGATGTTTTCAGCGGTTTGTTACCATCGGCGGATGGCACTGTGAATGTATTAAGAAACCGTGTACACTGCCGAATTCAACTCTACAAAGGGCATTTCTTTCTTTCGGTCACGCATTTAGTTAACGGTAATAATATTTTTGAGCGCCGTGCATTGATAAATATAGTTATTCGCAGACCTTGGGTATTGGAAGTTATCGGAGGATAATGCCAAAGAGTTTGTGACCCGTACTTTTCTATTCAGCCTGAAATTCAAGTCATATGCCAAGCTAGGTGAAAATGCCATGGCGGATGGATGGTCACGATTGTAACAACCGGGGAGGACTACGGAGACTGGTACTGCAATGAATATCAAGAAACTTACTGGTGAGATTTTTTTTTTTTAATTATTGATTTAATACCAAAAAATGGGGAGGCTATAATAAGTTACTGGCCAACACTCACTGAGTCCTTTGGACCGTTATACGTTGGCTTTGATCGGTTTCGTCCGGTAGGGACAGCATCTGGCGAATTTCACCAACTTCGACGATCCAGGTGGCTTCTTGCCAAGGACTGAAGCGTGTTTGGCCAGTGTATACAAGCGCGTCCATGGGTCTGCCACATAAAGTCCACACAGCAAGAGTTCCTTATGGTCCATCCCCAACAAATCTGAAGCCTTGAGGAGTTGATGGAATAAACTACAGGATAGGGTTGCAGAATTCGCTGGGGGGGGGGACATATGGAACTCTTGTGGACATTCCATGTATCAATCATAAATATGGAAAAGCAGATAACGAAGTGGCATTCTATCGCAAGCAGTATGAGTCATAATGTTTGCGCAAACATGTAAGTAAAGTAGCAACGCGTTTGTGTAAAATGACGCATTGCAATAAATTTCCCGTTGCCGAAAAATTTCATAACGCCTTGCCAACTTTCTCAAAACACATTGCGACAATAGAAAATGAGATGTGGGCAAATAGAATTTATGTGACGTGTGTAAAAAAATTCACCCACAATTGTATACGCAACGCGTTTTGTGACAACAAGTTGCGAGCCATCACAACACGATTGCAAGCTTCACAAAAAACCATGGGCGGCCAACACGTTGTGGATTACCCCACCCCTCCTTTCCAACAAGTTACATCATCGTAGCCCTTTACAGAACTCATAAGGCATGCAAAATCGATAAGGGGTTAACATTTGACCACAGACATACACACACGTACCACACACGTAACAAACCACGTACACACACCACACCACACAGTTGGCCTTCTGCAATTCTTGCAACGACACCAAAAATAAAAATGTAGACCCTCTTTGTACTTAACGATTTACAATTTTTTGTTTGTGTATTTCCAGTCATGAAGTCAATCCGCTGTTTACACTGTTGCCATGAAGAAACGACTGAAGAATTGGTCAACAAAAATTCGGTGAAGATCTCTTTTTAATTGCCTGACGGAGGAGGAGCATTCATAGACAATAATTATGCTGAGAACTATTACATAACAAAAGTGTATATTTATGACACAAGACACTAACCATAAAGATAATGTAAATTGAAATGGACTTTTTGTTTTAAAACAAGCTTGAGGGGATTAATGCTGGATCTTGCTTCTCTGAGACTGACTACTGGTATTTAAGTTTTTGGAAGATGGGAATTCATTTTTATAAAAAATAATTGTCCTGGAATAAGGGCAAATGGGAAAAAATTCTCTCCCAGAGTCTTACAAATTTTGCAAAAAAATCCTTGTGCGCTTTATGGTGTTGGGCCCCTTTTTAATTTTATGTGATCAATAAAAAAATTCATAAAGCTATAGTGACTCTGCATACTTTGCATTTCGGTGTGTGTGAGCGAAAAACTTTTTGTTAAATTTGCCAACTTGTTATAAAAATGATAAGTACCGGTAGTTGTTATCATGCTTCATTTATAAACTACAATTGGGCAACCGAAATTTAGTAATTAGCTTTACCTGCGATTCATACACTTTTTTCCAAAAAAAATTCAACTGTCACCATCTCAGAAATCCTAACAGAAAATGTGGAACAAAACGGGCTCAGTACACTCATTGGATTTCATGTTTTAATTCCATCATAATAAATTCAATGCATGACAAAATTTAAACCTGTGTAAGCAATGAGTCTTGTGGGCCCCGTTTGTTTTGCAACTGCAGAGCAAGCATTCTGGATTTCCAATACGGCCCATTTTTTTAAAATTTTCCTTTTTTTTAAATGTTAACAAAATATCCCGAAACTGATTTCTGATTGGGAAAAATTAAGCCTTATCAAGCTTGAAGTATAGCAAAATCAATAGGAGATCTATTGTTCAGAGCAGGTAAAAACATGTGCAAGAAGCTGACCCAATTTCGTGCGCAGTGGACTCAAACTAAAAAAGTCAAGTTTGTTAATTTTTGATATTTGCAGTTTTCACAGAAATTACTCATGCTGCTGAAATGGAGGAAGTATAGGTATCTTATATAACAGCAGCATTTGTTTGGGTAAATGGTTACAAGCCGAGCGACTAAAATCAAGTTTACAAGTGTAAATAGATAAAAAATAATATTTCCACTAACCTTTGAACTAGTGAGGCAATGACAAAATGTTCACACTGGATTTAAGATTATTCTTGTTGATCTATGTCTGTTTACTATTATGCAGCAACAATTTCATGGATGTGGCCAAGGATCGTTTTCTCAAAATTATTTGAGTAATTCGACAAGGCGGCTTATTATATTCGACGAAAAAAAAAAGGCCAGCGCACCCATTGGATTCACACGCTTTATTCCGCTCATTAGCACCCTAAAGAGTATGAGCCGGGAATTAAAGAGTGTATCAAGAGAAGAGTGTAATCAGTGCTTCCACAATGCATTGCTTCCAAGGGAGGTTTTTGTACAGCTACGGCTGGAATAGTTAGAGATGAAATATGGGAAAAATTGAACAGTACTATCACAAACTGGCATTTTAAGAATGTTTTCATCTCAACGCTTCAACAGGATGCCTGTATACAGCAACTGTCATTGGAACCAATGCATTGTGCGAAGCTAACTTGGGTAATCCCATGGGTCCATTGAGCCTGTTTCCTTTCCTCAAATATCATAAGCCATACAAGCATGATGCTCATACAATTTTATTAATAATAAAATTTAAGTTTTTTACTTTTTTTGGTAATAATTGTTTTTTTGTATTGAAAAATTTGTTCCCACAATGCAATGTGTTGTATCAACCGCAGAGGTTATGCAATACGTCCAATGCATAGTGGGAATGAATTCCAATCAAATGACGTCCCAGAGAATAAACCAGGAACACAATTCCAAAGATTAGTTATAATTTTATTTTTTTTTCAAATGAATGAACACGATTGATTATTCTTTTGTAAAATGTTTGATTGTGTATGTGTAAAAATGATGTGAAATAAAATGATACTGAAAAATGTATCTATAATTTGTTCAAGAGAATTGGATTTCATTGAGGTGGCAGTTGTTGGGTGATTAAGGCCCGAAAAGTATGTTTGTCCTTTTCCGACCCGCTCAAAGTGGGCGCCCATTTTTCTTCAGTCCAACCATCGCGTTACACCTTGCAAAAGTGATGGATACTGAAAATATTCCCTGTTCATAATAGGAAGATCAGTAGGACTATTCACGGCTTGAACCAGGCTGCTAAGATGTCAACGAATGGGTGCAGATGTAATGGAAGACAGCTCCGGACTTGAGGTTTCAATTTGAATAGCCAATTGATGAGCATGCATCTCCATTCGTATTCCCCAACTGTCGATGACCTTATTAGCAGCCTGGTCCAGCCTTGGGTAGTCTACTGATTGCCTATTGAACTGGGATGGTTAAAAGTTTCCAGTATCTATCACTATTCAATTGTATTGTGGGTATGTCATGGATGGGACACAAAAAAATCACTGACCTGCCCAAAAATTGGGTGAGTTGGAAAAGGGTAAAAACCACTTTGGGGGGGGAGTTAAGGTGTGCATCTATGCCTCGTGCCAACAATGCGTTGCACAAAAAAGTTCCGCAACTTTTTCTTATATGAACTGTCACAATTTACTATGAAATTTTGGCATTAATTACTTATACCCTTGTATTTGCTAGTGTTGGTCTTATTTGCCATTATAAGCAATTTTAAAAAACACATTTGATTACAAAGTAGGTGCCGGAAGGGTATAAGGGTAATTATGCCAAAATTTGCAGCAGAAAAAAATAGCATGGCAATACATTAATACAAACTTGCATATACCTGGCTCATAATTTTTTTGACACTCAGAACGTAGCTGCTTCTCCGCTAAAACGGCGCACTGTCGCGTGTTGCACGTAGACACTGTAGATTGCAATGATCAACACGCGCGTTTGACGCCGCATTGTTAGTCCAAAAAAAATTAGAGCCAGAGACGAGATAACTACGCGCAGGAAGAAATGCCCAGCAAGCACTTATACTATAGGCAAAAAATGAAGTGATGTACTATCCTGCAGATGTAAACTTTATAGTATTTTGTCCTTATTGTCTTACTGCAGGTTGCTGCAGGAGAAATTGATTTTATTTGATTTTGTTCATTGATCCTTCTATGATTTACTGTCACTGGTACACCTGGAAATATTGGCAAAACCATGTGCCGGCAAGTAGTGGTTGTTGAGTGTATATCCATGGGCAAAACCGTAAAGAATAAAAAAACAAAACAAATTTGAGGAAAACACAGTTCACTCTTCATTTTTTATCAATTGTAGGTAGGGGCTACACATTACCGTTACTGACACAGTTGTTTACCTCATATGTAAAGCCGAACTGGTTAAGATGGCTTCAATCAATTTTATATGTTCATTGTTTACAGTAAATGTGAGAATGCAAGAGGTCCGAAATCATGGGAAATCGGAAGTTGGAATAATGATAAATTTTAGTAAACACGTTGATCATTAAGGAATTTTGAATATGAATTATTTAGACCCTCGTGCTTAAAAACCCTTGTGCAGTATCACTCGTGTTTTACATCTTGCATAAGATGGCATGACTTGCCAAGGGTACGTGGGACTGTAGAAGGGTGTTAAACTGCTATTCTACCACGGTGGCTTGTACACACTACAGTTTTGAAGCTAATGTGGACACACACAAATTTGAGTTGATTAATTCTGGTATTTTCAGTAAGTATATATTGTTTCAGTAAAATTCAAGTAACCATGAACGGGTTAAAGCCAGTGTGTGAAAGCGATTAATCCAGCCGGGAACCACGTCCGGGCTCCATAGACGTTTACACGAGGAATAAAGGTGAATTGCAATGAAGCGTCAAACTGAATCAAGTGCTCTATTCTTTACCAGTGTAGCCGACTAGAGTATGGCGGAATATAAATTATTCTACCCGCAGTTGGGATGCCTGTTTATATCCACCAAATCGCAGCATGACCCCCCCCCCCCAATTCATAACAGAAATCTCTTGGCTAAGCCTGTGTATATGCCCCAAATCTTTGCATGAAACATCAATCAGTATAAAAAGGGAGTGTTTCCGTAGCAGTATACGGCTACTACCCCCGGGTTCCGTAGCCGTATAACCACAAAGCCCGTTTTAACGGCTACGGAACCCCGGGGTTAGGTAGACGTATACGGCTACGGAGCTTGTCCACAGTGGATCGGGTAAATAGCCGGACACAGTTGTGCGTGACGAGACGTACAAGTAAAGTAATCGCCCCAAGAAGAGAAACCGAAATTCGTGATAGTTACGAAATTGAAGGTGTGAATTAATGTGTGAATTATAAAAATGTGATGGATTGGACTTTAGTTAGGAAGTAAGGATCAAATAGTCACTGATGGTTTGCAGACTTTGACGATCCTATTCTTGTTGGTGCCAAAATAATTACGCAATATAAGTAGATTTGCTATTAAGGAAAACGGTTGGCTGTTTCAACTCTCCTCATAGTTTGGTTAAATATCGGAATGTTTGACGAGGGGATTTTTTTTTAAATGTAGGCCCCCCCCTAATACATTTTTTAAGATTGTCTATGAAATATCAAACTTTCGAATATGAGTTGCGATTCTTTTGTTGTATCTATTTTAAACAGTCGTAACTGAGAACCATAAACTAATTCCATGAGCTCTTTTAGAAGCAACGATTATCTTTTATTTTAAAGAATATGCAATTTTAACAATTAGTGGTTATCCAGAACATTCTTTCTCAATCTCTTTAATTTTACCAACAAAAATTATTTATTTGTTGAATTGTACTGCAGAGCAAAAGAAATAATACATACAAAATGTTTGCTGTGTCTTCTGCCGATAAAGGACCATGTTGAGAATGAGACAAAGAATACCGACATTAATTTTGACAAGTCTAGAATTTTTTTTGCGTTCAGGATTTCAATTAAATTATCGCCAAAACGACGTTTTCAAAAATTAAAATAAGGTTTTAATTAATCTTAGACAAAATAGTTCGTCTCAGCTTCCCTCGTGCATAATACTTTTTTAAAATATGATTAGATTCATAGCTGTATTCGGCCGCGGCGGCGATTTGACGCTTCTTTTTTCTTTTTAGGTCCAAAAAATAGTTTGTCTCAGACCTCCTGTGCTAGCTTGTAAAATAGCTTCATGCTATATGCTGGCAGCGGGTGGGTTGATTTTGACACTTATTTTACATTTAAAGATTTTCTATTTAAGACGATACTCGGTTACTTTTCTTGGACACGAAGGTCTTGTCTCAAATATGGGAACCAAGGGAACCGTACAAATAAAAAAATGGAAACTATTGGACTCTATTGGTTTTTTTAATGGTGTGAAGTTTGTTTTATAACTTGAAAACGGAAGAGATACATTGGACTCTTGGCACATATTGTATTTTCTAATCAACACCAAGGCGCAAATTTAAACAAAAAATCGCATTAGGTCAAGCTTATTTGTTAAAAAAAAAGAGCATATTCACATTAGCTTTTTAGCAAAAAGAAGTTAAGATAAAGATTATTTTTTGCCTTATATTGACAAATATTTCCAAAAACAATTCTGGACAGAAACCTAGGAGAAAACTGGCCCACATCCAAAAAGGTGTGGAGATTACAAAAAGTATTTTTTTTCATTATAGGAGGAAAAGGGGTTTTAATGTGTGACTATAGGTTAATTTATAGTAGGCCTCCAATGTTTTAGACTATTCCCGATCATTTAAATATTTTAAAGCATTGACATTGTGATGGGAATATGAAATTTATAGTGAGTAGTTGATCTTGATATTAATTCAATCAAGGATCTTAAATGGTTGAGGCCTATAGATGATGAAACAGAAAATATGGAATATCATCACTCATAACCTTGTCACAAAACGCTGAAACTCCCAAGCACGATGGCTGCGGAGTCGGGGGGGGGGGACTGGGAATTTCATGTACTGGCCCCAAAAATGGAATACATTTAGAGAGCCATACATGCAAGCACATAAACAAAAAACACCCCTTCAAATTTTTAAAGGACTTTTAAAAACGCATTTTGTGATGGCTCGAATTATTTTGTTAACTGAATTCGAACATATATAGTTCTAATTTTAAATTTGAGGGAAGGTTTGATTTGCCCTGGAATTGCATACATATCGCTGTGTTAGAAAATTCAACCGTATATTCTGTAAAGTGTTTTTTTCTTCTTCGAAGCCCGTCCAATTTGTAGTTTTAACACGTAGGAGTAATCCGACAATTACCTAGATGTTCCCCAAATTAAACTGCTTCAAATTAAGATTTTTTTATATTCATTAACATATTTTCTTCAGGTTAAAATAAACTTTCAAAAATTAGGTTAATCTTGCATGAAGCAAGCTACCCATCGATTCACTCTATGACACTATTTTGATTATGCAAATGATGAACGGCGCACAGTCTTTGTGTCGTGGTTGAGGATTTCCCATGTATTCAAGACAATACTTTGTTATTTACAAAATACAGTTGCAAGTATTTCCTTTGAAAACAAGAGTAGGTTTAAAATCTTGAAACAATTTCATTTGATCTGGTCGTTCGTGTTGTCAAATAACCATGCATATTGTTTTTCTTAAAGAGGAAAAAACTTGCTTATTTTGAAGTCGATTTGCCCCAGCCCAAAACAACCTGTCTCGGCTTGCGCTCTCTTGAAATATGTTGTATTTGTACGATGTCTTTAAGGCGGCTTCTGGCGTCGGCTACCGAACACTCCGGGCTATTTTACCGTATCCGGCTTACCGAAACCTGGGGTTAGGTAGCCGGTATACGACTACCGAAACACTTAGTATAAAAAATCCTAATCAGAAACCACTAACTTGAATGTAAACATGGGTGAGATGATGTTCACAAGGCCCCAGGCCTAGCCCCACACGATTTGGCCTGGCTTGCCCCTGAAAATTGCACACATGAGCAGGAGACGTATGCATGTTCACGATGCGCATCTAAAACAAAGCACCGTACCACGGAGTTTCAGAAATTCTGCCCGATTATTTTCGAGTGGAAAACACAATATTCAGAGCTAATGTCGCAGCAACAATCAAAAATGTTCCCGACCGAAAAAACATTGCTCACACATTAGTTTCTAACGTGTATTTTTGTAAACAAAAACTTGTCAGAACCCAACACGTCAAAAATTTTGGGGCATAAATTTCAAAACAAGAAAAGTTCGTACCTGTTAGGCAAATCAGTTCACTTCACAAAATCATTTCAAGGTATAGCCACAAGCAAATTGTCGAACTTGGGAAAGAAAGAAGAAAGAAACGGTAAATTTAACGGGGATTTCAGCATTCTGCAGCCAACAATGGGCGTCTTCGGAAATACAATGACGTAATTGTGTCTTTGGGCTAGCCCTTCCTGTCAAAGGTCAAGCTCAAATCTCCTATTTATAGTATCGCGTCCTCGGAAAATTGGATTTCCCTGAGAAACTCGCGAGCATTGACCGTAAGACCCCCAGCGATGCCGGTCCGGCTCGGCTTCATTGGCATAATTTATGATCGTTACGTTTACCCAGTTACGTTGTAGTGTGTGTGTCTAAGTTGAAAACAAAAAATCAAGTTAGCGCTATCAGTATCAGGGTTGAGATTCCGATTTCATTTGAAATTATTTGTTCTTACTAGAAACGCACTGGTTTAATAAATCAATAATCAAATACATTAAAGCACAAATATGCCAAAGAAAGAAATCAAATGTTACCCAATCGGCACCATTGACGAAGCAATTGGCCCCGGAAGTATAGGAAGTATAATAATCGCTTTATCTTTGCTACCAAAACACAAAATTAAGTTTGAAAGGCACCATGCAAAATGAACCAACCCCCAGTAATACTGAACACACGCTAAAATGTTGCATTTTCTCCCTCAATTCCTAATACGCTACTGTACGGTAATCGTGATACCAGTCGGCATCCCACGTCTCCTTGTTACGGGCGGCCATGTTTGAAACGATTGCCCCACTGAAGCTGGGATATTTCACACTGTCGTGAAATTGCTGCGAAATCTCAAGCTGGCTTTGGTATTCACAAATCACATCTAATTATAGTATTATCTTGAGGAATATATGCGAAGTCATTAGACAATACTACAAAAAATATTATTTTTCTTCTTCATTTGATAATAGACATGAGATGTGTATAGTACAGATTTATTACAAAACTATACGCACACTTTTCCGATTCCGCAAAGAAATACGGGGAAAAAAATGAGTGGAGGTCGGCTGATTTCATGGGTTTCAGAGCTTTTCAGCTAAGTACAGATGCGTCATTCCGCTTCTTATTTTTTTGCACGCTTGTATCAGAAATACATTCATTTAGTTTCAACTCTCCCAAACCCACTCCTTTTTGGATTTGGTGATTTTCAAACCACGGCTTCCTCAAGCGTCCGAATGCAACCTATTTGCGCAGGGCTAGAATTTCGCGAGAATCCGAGAATCGCTTCATCACACGATTCCGTAAAATTACTTGCGTGGAATCAGTGTTATTCTCGTACACTTGAAGAACTTAACACAGTAGTCCGAATTAAGCTGATTCCCGCAAAATTTGTTTTAGGGAATCAAGACTGTTCTCGCACAACGCCGACGAAATGCTACCCCGTTCCGCCCTCTTGCTATAGAACATTACGTACACCTGTCATTAATTCCCAGAACTATTCCAATTCCCCAGTTGTCACGGCATTTACACAAAGTCTTCCACTTTTGGTCGTGACCATACATTGAAACGTACTCTTCTGCATCACTTACACTTTGACCCCAAATTTTCAAAGCATTTTGGCTCTTTGGACACTTTCGGACACAAACAGTTATGGTTTGAGTTGTATTCAAATGCATTTATCTAATCATTCATCATATTGTATTTCACAGGACTAACCGATATATGTTTTAAATAGGCTAAATACACATCCCTTATTGACCTCAAAACATTATTCAGGGCTATTTTTGGTTGTTTTCTTCACTTAAAAAGTTACTGTTTTCCTCATTATTTCTCCAATGAATACAATAATAATTATCGTCAGAACAAACGTGGAGTTCATTACCAGCAGAGAAATTTAGGCTGAATATTAACCCTAACCAGACCGGGTCCGTTTTGGGGGCCGGCCGACGCCCAAATGCACGAAAGCCAATCTTTTTTTATTTTTAAACGACAACGGCCCAGATGCACTGAAGCCAAGTTTGCGTTCATTGCATCTCGGCCGTTTTTCCCTGCACAGGATAAATCGTAAAGTCATACGGCCGTATGCACGAAAACATCGCGCAATTTTCCCCGGAAACGGCCCCAATGCACACGAAAACATCGCGTCTTTTCCCCGGAAGACTGCCCAGATGAACGAAAAACATCGCGTCATTTCGGTAAATGACGGCCCGATGCAATGAGAGCCAATTAGAGTCATTTGCGCGAACAAAAATAGTTGTTGACGGCCCGCATGCAACGAAAAGCATTTTCCCGACCGGTACCACGCTTTTGTTGCCTCTCATTTCCTCTCGGCCGAGCGTTAGGGTTAATAAAAATGTTTTAGATAGCAGCAGTGTGTCAATTACTTCTTGTGAAACTTTCCTGAATGGCCAAGTTGAGTCGGATGAACAGATTACTTCAAAGGCAACGAGAGGCCCTGAAGTTGAGCTCGGTGAATGAGAGTAATCTGGTATCGGATTTCAAAATTGAGCCATCTCCTTCTTTCTCAGCTTTCTCTGCTTATACAAATTAAACAAATCGGAAAATTTCACGCTTGCATTTATTGCGTAACTGGCTCGCTATTAGCGCAAAGTTACATGCCCCCCCTTGTTTTTACCAAATGCAAGTTTGACACCCAAAAAGACACATTTTCTTCATCAAATATTATTTTTAGGACTTTTTCTATAGCAAGAGCATGTCCAAAATTGACACATTATAAAAACTATAGAAGCCAGGGACGTTAGGGATAAAGATCGGCAACTGACCCTCCGTCGGCAAACAAGTGTGGGAACATGAGCTGATATGGGGTTGCAGTTTCATTGATATAAACTGACCCGAGGGAGGCATTCTGGCTAGAAATCTAGGGCAGGTCTGCGTCAGACATGACATGTCTCGCTAGTTGAGAAATGGTTCAAGTTGACTGGCCTAAAACAAGAACTGTTGAAGCGAATCTGGGCTAGAAGTAGCCCAAGTCTGGGAAATGGTTAAAAGATTACCAATTTGTTGGACTACTCCCTACCTAGTTTAAAAAAAAAAGGTATAGTTTTTGCCCTATCTAGATCTCTAGTTTTTTAATAGGCACATGACCCCAGGTAAAATTTGCAGAATGGTCCAATTGTGGTTGAACTGGTTGCAAATGTTCTTTGGTTATCACTAGATGAATAATTATAGATTCTTTGTTTCAACATTTCTATATAAAATTCTAGAGTTTGACTGTACCTCCCATAGCCCCTGTAGCCCCAGTCACATTTACAATTCCAATTTATGCAAACAAATACCATATAGAAGATAAACTGATATTTGTATCGGACATCGAATCGGCGGCCGATTTGCTAATCTGCAAAAGATCGGATCGGCAAAATATGTCCGAGCTTGCCGATCCTAAACCGCGATAAAATTGAAGGAAAGAAAGGGACAAAGTATAGCGTGGGAATTTTACCATTTTTAAGTGGAAACCAACGAGTTGCTCAACGGATTTTATATGTGTATTTAGCTATCATCTTCATCAATACTCTACTCTTATCCTACAATGAAATAAAACTTAGTGCTAATGAGGCTACTTACGTATAATACTATCACTATCTCAACTTCAAGGCGGTTTCAAATTCGCTATACTGCAACTGTTCTGGTCCCGCCTAAGTTACAACGCATGACAGACGCATGACCTCTTCTCTCCAACGGAAAATCGTCGTTGTAAGTGAACTGAGAAAAAGTACTGCTTATTTTGTTTATTATTTTTGTATCTTTTGTGGCAAGTTCAAAATCCTTCAATGAACATAAAAATCCTTAGAAGCACAGTCCAGAAATAAACCGGCCGAATATTCCCGTTTCCAACTCTTTCGTTACGTATTTTTTTGTAGGTTCGTTTTCACTTGCGTGCTGTATTTTTGGTACAGCATCAACAGTGTAATAATAAATACGTAGAATAACTAAACTTTACTACCAAGAGACGACAACCTCTGACCACAACAAATTCACAATATGGGCATATGCCGACGGCTATTCCACACAACATATTTAACACAGTGGGGTACCTTTGAACTATTGGAATATTAAATACTCAGGTCTCTATAATTCCCCATATAGGGTCTTGAGCGGCATTTTGTAAGATTCAATATCTTAAAGCGAGCAATAAAAATCACTGTTTTTTGACAATGGGCGATTATTTAGAGAGGGACCTGTAGCTTTTAGCACAAGTTGTAACTTGTAAACTGTAAAGTTGTTTTTGTCAAACCGTGCGGGTTGCAATGAATTCTCAGTACTAAATTGCATAGAACATAACATTTAATAATAATACGTTTCCACCTGTATAGCTTTACCCAGCTCACGTGTGCTACTCATCCCAAAGAGATTCCATTCTCCTCATTGATTATAAGTGCTTGAAAAGAAAAAGGGGATCAAGCAGAAGTTTGTTTTTTTTATTTATAAAACGGGCGGTACGGAACGTATTTTCCCCGTGGTAGTTTGTGACACAGACTGCAAAATTTAAAAAATATCTACTTCAGTGATACTGCGGTGAGAGACTAACATTAACACAAACAAGCCATAGATCTAGAGAAGGTGTAAATTAAACTAATCTAAAATCTAGTTCCTTTTTATGGAGTTTTTGCATCAGGAGAGGGTCAGACATGGGTTGATTAAATCGAGAACATCCCTCAAGCTATGTAAACCTTGGAACCCATGCACTGAGACAATTACCATTTCTTATCGTATTGTTTAGCTTTGTGTGCTCTGACGAGCACCAAACAGAACCTTTTTCCCACAATGCTAGTAATGCTACGTAATTAGGCGAGTACAATGCCAGCTCATACTTCCGAACCCCGCCGTAGTTTTTGATACAACCGCCAAACATGAGCGCGCGTTGTGGACCTGTAGTTCAGAATGGATATCAATTTGCTTATGAAACATAATAACTCTAATCCACCAAGGCCATGTGGCGCTAGCTACTCATCTATCCATGCCTCATATTGATTATTATATGATACATAAAAAGAATAATGGGAGCATCAGCAGCAAGGTCAAATGGAATTCTCAGCCTTGCGAGGCGCGAAGTACAGGTCAGCTCATGCACATTCGCTATGCCCTGCAGCTGTCCTTGTTGACTCTCGACACGTGTTTTTCCCAATGGGAATCCCATTTTACAGGTCATTGAGATGATTGTCGGGGGGGGGGGGTTGTGTGTTGGGCGGTTGTGGGGGGGGTTTGGGGGGTGGTTAGAGTTTTGGGTTTGTGTTGTTTTTTGTTTGTGTTTGGTGGTCCTTTTTCTTGTTTTTTTTTTTTTTTCTTTTTATGTGTTTTGTTTTTTTCCTCTTCCCTTGCCCCCCCCTCTGTTCACCGCACTGACTGGGACCATCATCCCCACAATCCCCCCAGATGGCCGCAGGGCATCCAATTCTTTGTCCCCTTGTTCTTGCGAACAAGAATTTTACTAATAATTATTTCCTTTTACCGCAATGTCAACTGCAGTAACTATAGAGCCGTAACCCGCCCGGTCCTTCGCACCTGGTCAAGCTTATTAGCTATGGTGACCGACTGACCTGGGGATGGACGGCACGTGAAAGGGGCCGGTCGACTACCGGTCTCTAATTGTAACAAAAATTTTTGGGATTTATTCACTTGAATGCAATCATTTGCATGGCAATTAATAATAATGAAATCCTTCAAATTTAAAATGATCATAGAATGGTCTTGATATTCTGATGAACTCAGGACAGGAGTTGTTTTGCGGGATTTTAAATTCCCGCGCTTATTGATTGGCGGTACTTAATTTTACACACATTCTGGTAATAAAAGATAACTCTCCTCTCTAAAATACCTCACGGAACTTGTAACAAATGTGGGAACCACACGATTTATTAACTATATCAATCGTCACCAATCCTTAAGTTAAAAGTTTAACCACACCATTGCAACTCCTACTAATACTCACTAAGGGTTGGTCGATCTTTAACATTAGGACAAACATCGATCGGATCGATGGATCGGCCGATACGACACAAAAAGTATCCGGGCATCGGATCGCAGAGGAAACCCTGATCGTTAAATCTCTACTACATATTTTCTCCAACCAGTATATTTTCAAAGCTCCTGTACCATTAGACGAACAATTTTGGCACTTTTTTTGGTTTTTTTTTAACAAACAGATATCTGATAATTTTACCCCATTGTGACCTTGAAACCTATTTTTAACTCTACACAAACCTGCCGATTGGTACCTATACCTTTTTTTTGAATCATTGAAAGGTGACGAACACGTGGTATTACTTTCATGCATTTAGGCCCTTTTCCTTTTGTGAACCCATGTATAAACCTTACCCCCTTAAAAATATGGTGGGTCCACTCCTTTGATTTGGTAAACTTATGACTCTTTTGTCAGTGAGTTTTGGGAAGGCCAGGCATTTGTTGTAATTTGATTGGCCTGTAAAGGGGAGTAGTCCATGGGAATAATAATGTGCAATTCGTTTCTCTGCTTAATTTATTGGATGACCTATCTGGCAATATTGCTCCTAGTTTTAAAGGTATCCTTGAACAGGGTTGAAATCATTTCTATAATTAATTAACCTTGTAATTTGAAACTCATTTGTTTGTTGTTTGCCTTCAGTACCAGCCTTAGGAGGCTTTGTGGAAGAAGGTACTTCTCACAAGAGGTAATACACTGTTAGTGACATCTTCACTTGCCAAAAGGTTTTTCTGAGCAGATCCAAAAGATTTTAGTACCGTAATTTTCGAATATAAGCCGCGCTTATAGTTGTTTAACGGCTTCAAGGATGCCGCGCTTATAAAACCGAAGGGATTATTACGTTGATGTTGTAACAGCTTTAAATTAAACCCACAAGTGAGGGACTTGAAAGCAACTATAAAAAATTACACCCCCGACAATCTGAAGTGTCCTCGATTTACCAACTTGGCGGGTGTGTAAACATCCTTTGGGTGATTGGCCCACTTGATAATTGATCAATAAGTACTTTCAGTTGAGACTCAAAGTATATAAACATTAAAAGCCGCATTGAAGCGGCATCGTCTGTATACAAGTGACTAGACGAATCAATATTTCGACCGCCCACAGACAATACCGTACTCACAACATCGACCAGCGGGGGAAAAAACCCCCCAGCTCGATCGCCCAGACAGACAATACCGTTAATTACTCGCAAACATAGACCAGCGGGAACCAGCCAAGATCGAAAACGAGACCCTTGTGTTTCTTGGCCATCAATGGAAATTTCCCGTGTTATTTTAAAGGGCAACAAGAGATTTCCATAAAAGGTGTCCCGAAAAAATGTGAAAAAAATTCGATTTTGCCTATTGTACAGCTTTCCATCAAAAATATTCCCCATCTGAAAAGGATTAGGCTGAGGAAATATGCGTGGTAAAAAATCGTGCAATTTCTAATTTTGTATAGGAGCAAATACGAAATTAGCCTAGTTTTATATTGAAATAGGAAGCAAATGAAAATCGCCTTTTTCTCTCTTTTAAGACATTCTGTTTCAAAATATAAGGTAAGACATCTATTTGAGGGGGAGTGTCTAATCTATATGAAATTACTATTATGAACAATATTTGAGTTCCTCAAAAATCTCTCGTTGAACACCTTTAAACAACTAAAAACAACTCCGCATAGGTTTGTTGCAGCTTTTTAAAAAAAAATTCCAGCCCTGTTTAAAGTTGTGTGTTAGTGATAAATGGAAATATTACCTGTATGGGAAGTTTATTAAATGAAAGATTACGTATTCATTTGATCTTTTTTTAAAAAACACATTGAAGTACAAGATTCAAGTATTAGTTTTTAACGCAATAAAGGTCAAGTGACCTCATGGCATGCATGACAGATCGCTGTCATATCACCTAGGGTAAGCAACGTCGGGCCCGGTCCGGTCTTGGATGGGAGACCAAAGAGCAAAGATAGGGACGAACTATTTTTAAGTTTTGCGGAATATTGTCTAGTTCTTTAGTGACATGTCTTTGTTTTCTACTCGTAATTATTATTACTAAGCAACACCCTGCCTGTTAATGTTTGAACTAAAAGAGCAAATTTTTACAGTTTTTCACTTCTTTTGTCTCGGTCTTGGAAGAGTATAGTAAGGGAACTCAGTGCACCAAGACGTTGTTATAGCATTATTTCATGGTTTTCATATTTTTTTCAAAATAGGAGCTAAACGATTACAAAATAGAAACTGGGACGCATTAATAAAAAGACTGTCTTTTTTATTAATTTAGGTGTTTATTTTTTGGGTTGGTATTATATCATTTGCGATTGGTAAAATATGTTTAATCTTATGTTGCTAGAAGTAAACGATTACCAAAATGGAAACTGAACTCTCTAAAAAAAGGGATGATTTTTTTTTAAAAAAAAAAAATTTAGAAAAGTTGAGATGTTGGTATTCATAATTTTAAAAAAAAAATCCGTACTTAATATTTAATTCTGCAAACAATTTGAAAAAGCTAATCATTTTAATATATACCTATAAGAAAAAACCACACGACACACAGGAAAGTGAAATACGAAGAAAATAGGAAAGAGAAAGAACAGTTTCTTTATTGGGGTTTGGACAAATTGACTTGTACTGTTTCATGGGGGAGGGGAATGGAAGTGACTCTTGCTTTTTTTATGTGACACAACTATATTCTCTATTATGAAAGAATGGTAGTTTCCGCAAAGTCTCTTCTTCGCTGTCACTGTGAAAATAGGGCCGCCACCTCCTCATCAAGGCCTGAAATCGCGTGTTGGTATGTAGTACTCGGCCCTCTTCACCTGCCGATAAACAAATATTAGTCTCTTCCTTACTTAAGGCCCCCCCCTGACCCAAAGTTATTAAAAAACATAAATGATGAGATAAATAAAGTAAAAAACAATAAAGTTAATACAAAACAGATTTGCGAAATTAGTGAAAGTTAACGTCGATATGATGATGCTAATAATGGTAGTGTCGGCGTGGATTCCTGTATCCAGTATGTAGTCCTTTTGGACGGTTTAGTTCTGTGGTATGAATCCAACAGGCCCCGTCTTCCTTGGTAGTAAACGCTTTCCACAGGCGTAGCTTCCATGGAGGAATGCGACTATTATAGTCAAGGGTGCCGACAAAACAAAATTAGTCTTCTTATTAATAAAGGATAAAATGTTATATAAAAACATAAATGATGCGAGATAAAAAAGTAAACAACAATGAAGTTAATACAAAAACAAGATTGCGAAATTAGTGAAGGTAAACTTAGATTATGAGGGGGGGGGGGGGGGGGGGGGGGGGGGGTTGATGCTGATAATGGTATTGTAGGAGTGTGTTCCGTATCCAGAGGTATTTCCCCATCGGATTGTAGCTAGTTCCGTGGTACGAATCCAACAGGCTCCGTCTTCCTTGGTAGTAAACGCTCAGCAGGCGTAGATTCCATGGAGGATAGTGACTAGTCAAAGGGTCGCCGACAAACCAATATTAGTCTCTTCTGCATATTTATTATGACACTATCGATGCTGTACAAAAATGCCAATGCATGTGAAAACATACCTAAAAAAATACCGACCGCAAAGAGTGAAAATGGGAATATTCGGCCGTATTTCTTGAATTTGCTCCATGGGATTTTAATGTTCATTGCTATGTATTTATAAAATAGTTATAAAATATAAAAAAATAGTCGCATGTGCAACCAATATATTGAACGTAAAATATGCTTATAAACATGTAATATAAGTTGGTTTCTCTATGTACACGTTATACACGATCTAAAGTCGGCCGTCGCTGGTGCGGCTTATCTGGCGGTGAGGCTTATACGTAAGGTCTGAATCTTAATACGGCGATTTTTTAGGCCCTGCGGCTTATACGCCGGGCGGCTTATAATCCGAAAATTACGGTACTCACAAATATGTGTGGTAAAGGGGTTGAGAGTTACGCAATCTCATGTTCAAATATCCTAAGCCTGTCAATTTTGGAAGAGAAGGTAAAAGTAACCATTGTTTGTCATCAGGAACATCATGTCCATTTGTTTTTGACAAATAATAGTTCCCTCGTGGGGTTGCAAAGTAAGCGTATAAGGCTTGTTGGTGTATCCTCCCGTTTAGAAAAAACCGTAGCATCAATACGCTAGGGTAGAGTCCGAACTGACATTTTACTTCTTATCTGTTCAGTTATCCTAGGCCTATGGTTTGAAAGAACAGGTAAAAACAGCCATTTTGTCTTCATGGAACATATGCCATTGTTTTAGACAAGTAATAGTTCCCTCTTTGCGGGTTTGGCAAAGAAAGCGTACAGAGGCTTGTAAGTTTTTTGCTAAAGTTTAAAACAAATTCCATAACAATCCAATTTGAAATAGATATGCCCGGGAAAAACAACAGGAGTTTCTCTAGTTTTGAGAAACTCATAGAGGATAGCTATTGCAGGAGTCTTGTTCACTCTGGCAACGGCGCAGCTGAGCCGATCTTATAGCGATTGGTGATGTCGTCCTGTTGGTACTCGTTGCCATTTTATGATCAGGTACTATTATGTCTGGAATCAATTAGACGCGTCGCCCTGCGCAAATCGATGTATTTGCACCGAGCGTAGCACGTAAAAAATTACAATTGACCTCTGCTGAATTCACGCGCAAACGATTCGTTACTAGGATGCCTAGGTCAAGTAAGTGTGCCATACGCAGTCAACGCACATCATTTTTAGCGACCACATCTCAGATGATTCCGAATTAGGGTGCCTTTTTATGATCAGCTGGTAGTAGAAATGTTTGGCGAGTACTACAATTCTTTTGGATACTACAAACCTTTTTATATCTATTTCTACGATCCGTGAATATATTCCAAGTGCAAGAGTAATTTGTTTTAAAATGGCATTTTCAAAGGTTTTGCTTGCCCATGTACAAGCAGTAACGCTGAGGTCAAAGGGGGTAATTGACCCGGGGTCCTAGGGGCCCGGGGTCCGTAAAAATAGTTTAGACCTTGGGTTGTGAAAAAAAGTCAGAGAGGGAGAAAAGGAGAGAGAGGGATATGGAGACCAGAGAGCGGCAGGCTAGAAAGCGAGAGCATTGGCTGATACAGGGGGCCCGTTTTCCAAGCCTGCGACAATGATACCTACTTACGTGAATTGAGAAAATACGAGTAACCCATGGAATTTACCATTTTTTTTTCGCGCTACGCGCGGTTAACAAGTTTAGTGCAGGGCCTCTCTTGGTTTGAGAAATTACACAAAAACAATTCAGATTTTGTTTAATAAAACGGTTGGTCATGAATTATAAAGTGGACTTAATACCAATTTCAAATTCTTTCTATCAAATATACACGAGAAAATGTGTTTTGGAAAGTGAACATTGCAAGGGTTCCGCACTTCGTGCCTACACCCACCCCCGGGCCGCTTCATATGAACTCTCCATGAACACATGAATATATTATTATTTGAAACAAAACTAAAACCATCAGCTATATTTTACTTTTTAAAAACTGTTTATCATACCTCTATCATTAAAAAGGAAACACTTACAAATTCCTTATTTGCTTCTATCAATTTTCATGAGAAAATGTGTTTTGGAAGTGAACACTGCAATGCTCCCGCGCTTCGCGCGGGAGGGGGACACCCCTCCCGCACGCCCCCCCCGGGAACCGTCTCCATAAACACAACACAATATGAATAATTCAAATAAAAACACCCATAAGTTGCGTCGATCAACTATATTATACAGCTCCCACCCCCGCTTCAAAATCTCTCCCCCCATGCGGTTCTGGAAAACGAAATTGGTAAAAGGGGGCCCGTAACTCCAAGGTTCCCCCCCGGGCCCGCAACTTCTCTCGGCGGCCCTGCATGCAAGTGCTTGAATCGCTTGCATGATTATTTCTCATGGGGTGTGCTATTAGTACCCTCACCCTGGCATGTATTATTCATATTCAGCCCTTGATATGTGGCTCTAATCCATATGTGTATCATGAGTTTATTATGCAGTATAGTACACAACAGAAGTACAGCAACTGACCATTTGTATGCTGCCTAAAATGTTGCGATGCCAAGGTGCAAAATTATGCAATGAAGCATTTACTGAAACTCATCAATGCAGTTACATGTACACACTTGGAATATTATCATGGGATAAAAGTCAGTCATTCCATTTGCCAATTGTTTTGTTTGTTGTTTTTGTTTTGGCGAGTGAAAAGTCATGCACCGTTATATAATTTTGTTTCACACAAGAAAACCCCTAAGCCCGGCCCCTAAGCTTTACTCGATTGATAATTTCTTGCACCCAAGTCAATAGAAATTTACATATTGCACAGAATGCAACCTAGCACAATCACAGAGCAAACATAACAAAGGCAGATGGAAACGTTACATGTCTCTACTCACTAGTCCGACACTTTGCTAATCTGACACGCAACTCAATTGTACTGATCAGACGCAGTGCCAGAGCACTCAAAAGGAAAACACACTGCACTGTTCCACACCTCATGACATGGGAACAAAGTACCCTAATAAGGCTTTTAAATTTAAAAAGACCAACATATAAGTTGTGGTAATTGTGGCAGTTACAGAACCCACTCTCAATGTTTTATATTGAGGTGAAAGGTAATATTGTCCAAATACCACACATTTAGATTCCATGATAAAGCGTTGGTACGACTTATGATCTGCAAATACCTTATTATTAAGGTTACAGGCAATATGGGTATGTAAAAAAATTTGTTGCAAAGTATTGATGCTTTAATGTTTCATGCTATGTATTTGTAATATATTCTTTATTTTCAGCCTAGAACTGTAACACTCATCCCTGGCGATGGTATTGGACCAGAAATTTATGTAAGTGTTCCAGGCAAAATATTTGAAGCAGCAAAGGGACATTTGAAATTCTTGATTACCCTAACCGTCTGAGTGTCATTGAAAAGCAAATCAAGGGGTGCCAATTGATTCTAATTGACTCTCAGACGCCAAGGACTATTTTACGCAATGATATTCTGATTGACTTTCGGCCGTCTTACCCAGCAGAAGTAGTTTGAAAAGCCAATTGATTATGATTGACTCTTTGAGACAGCCACGTTAAGTAAAATTTTACAGCGCCATGTTGTATCCCACATGCACCACCCACCAAAGTCCCACAGGGTTTTCCCCCACTGTGGGCTATGTCGGGCCCTCTGAATTTAGCGAGTGTCAAGTTCAACTTTGCACATATGGAATGTAGAGGTACATTCGTCATCGCTTTTTTTTATTGACTTCGGCGAGTTTCTGAAGAAGGAAGTGATGAAAAATCAATTGATTCTGATTGACTTTCGGACGCTTTACCGGCAGAACACGCAATGATTCTGGTTGACTTTCGGACACTTTGCCAGCAGAAAACCCAATGATTTCTATTAACTTTTGGCTGTTAACAATTTCTGCAAGTTATTCCTCTGTGGGGAAAATGTCCGAGAGTCATTGAAAGTCCACAAATGACTCTGATTGACTTTTGTACGTCAGGAGACACTTATGTATTGATTCTCATTGATTTTCGGCTGTTTTAGGGGGAACGCCCCGGTGACGTGTTGGGGTTAATTTTGGTTCACACAGTTGCTTGCTCACACTGTCCTGCAATGGCTGTATTGCGCTGTAAAATATATTAATTTCTCCAATTTAGTGCATGTCACACAGAAAGTCAACGTAGTGTTGGAAATGTGGCTCATGTGGGAGAATTAGACGAACTTCTAATACAATGTACAGCAAAGTAATAATAAACAACTATTCTTTTACTGCATGAGCGCACTTGTATTGTTAATCATTCATAAACTAATGAATAGGCACAATGCCTGGCCTGCATTCCAATCGAATTGAATTTCACTTTGGTGTATAGACAGTCACTAATGCCAACGCACATCATTGATCTCACAATGACCGTGTATTTAACAATATTGCTTTATAATGACCGCATACAACATTCCCACCATAAAAACTCGAATGCGCACGTCAAATACATGCACACTGCCCGTATAAGAACATTGCGTGAGCGCTGTAGTTCGTGATTGGTAAACAACAAGACAAGTGACCATTGGACTGTTTGATTGCATATGGGGAAGATAAAGATGAACGCATTTTAATAACACTACAGTAAAATATTTTTGATTTAATCGTTTCTTAAAGGGATTAGCAGCGATAATGCGTGAGAATCGAAAAAATGTGGAAATTCTTTTTTTTTTTTTTTTTTTTTCAAGGCAATACACTGAATAGCCAAACATGACCCATATACAGAGCTTTGTAAGTTAGTTTGAAGGACAGTGTATTGTTGTAAGTTCAAGCCTATATAACCATTAACCAGTTACATAATATATCAATAGTTGTAAAATGGTACTGGGTCAATAATAGCAGGCAACTCTATTGTCCTCTCAATTTATGTCAACATGGGAAAGCCAGGTGGCATTTCTTTTCAATAGTAGATAACTCTTTGTAAGTATTTTTTTTTTTTTTTTTTTTACATAGCTACAAGCTTATCTGGGTCATGTTGTGGTTATTCTGTGTATTGCCTTGCCTCCACTGAAATTAATTTAATAAAATGTATTTTTTCTGGCATTGAGGATGACCTTGTTTTGTATTTGTTGGGAAATTGTTTACCTAGCCTCATAATAAACTTCTTGGAGGATTTCTGGCCAAATCACCGATATCGGTCATCATGTTTTTGTGTTTTGTCAAAAAACATCAAAACATCCTATTGACTTTGTGTGCAAAACTTTAAGCTCATGGTGGCCCCACTTGCCGACATCCGAATGAATTTTAATTTCGTGGAGGTTATTATTTTGACAAGTGGCACATTTAAGACTAGGTTCAAGAAAATTGATTGACATGAGGGGCATCTGATGCACCCTAATAGACACTAATGCCAACGCACATCATTGATCTCACAATGACCGTGTATTTAACAATATTGCTTTATAATGACCTCCGCATACAACATTCCCACCATAAAAACTCGAATGCGCACGTCAAATACATGCACACTGCCCGTATAAGAACATTGCGTGAGCGCTGTAGTTCGTGATTGGTAAACAACAAGACAAGTGACCATTGGACTGTTTGATTGCATATGGGGAAGATAAAGATGAACGCATTTTAATAACACTACAGTAAAATATTTTTGATTTAATCGTTTCTTAAAGGGATTAGCAGCGATAATGCGTGAGAATCGAAAAAATGTGGAAATTCCTGTTTTTAGCTTATAAATCAGGGATAAGTGTGTACAATTCCATATATTGCTTTAATGTAGAAAAAACACCAAATATTGAAAAAAGTGAAATATTTGAGGAAATTTGTCGTACAGTCTCCCGCAAATAGACATACAGCGACGGCATCTCAAAATCTGCACTAAACAGCTGATTCTGGTTTACAACAGTACAGAATAAACAAAAATCAATAATGTTGTGTTTGTGGTCAAACTATATTGATCATGGTGCTCAATATCACGCTGAAAATCTGTGATATTCACCAGGAAAGGCTATTTTGATCTCAAGTCGGAATTTTGATATGCACGTATAGAAATTACAGAATCAGATAAAAAGTACTGACTTGTCTTTAATGCACGGATTTCAAGCCAACCACTTGCAGGTTATGTTCGCATATCCATACCAGTAACAAAAATATAAAAATATGAATTTTGATGATTTTTTCAATGTTTCGGATTCATCGCTGCTAATCCCTTTAATTTTGACAGTTATGAATGAGGTTAATAACTTTGTGCTAACTGTTTTTCAGTCATTGTTTTAAATTGTATCGGGATTTGGTTTGGTCCCGAGCAGGGCTCGAAAAAATGTAAATTTCCCGGGATGATAGTCGCATTTCTCACAGATTTCCCGCTATATCTTATGTGTAAATTTCCCTCCAAATGGCCAAGTTTCCTGTGAAGGAGCTTCCCAAATTCCCCACTTTTTCGAGCCATGGTGCCAAACCAAATCTCTCCAATTTAATTTTTTGGGTAGCACATTGTTATTAACCTCTAAGCGACCCATTCTCCCTAACTGTAAGTAATGACGGTAGTTGTTGAGCTAAGACTACTCTTGCTGTATTAACTACCCAGGTCCCAGTTGCATGGGAATCTGTAGATGTGACCCCAGAGAGAGGACCAGATGGCAGGACAAGGATACCACCGGCTGCTGTAGAGTCAATGAATCGCAATAAGATTGGGCTTAAAGGGCCGCTGGCAACTCCGATTGGCAAAGGTCACATGAGTCTCAACTTGGCCCTCAGGAAGTAAGTGGTTATTTCGAGCACTAGAATAAGCTGCTTATACAGGCTTTTGTGGATTATCCCGGACAGTGATTTCAATTGATCAGCTCTTTATATGAATTACAAATTACATTTTCTTGCATAAGAATAGAATTTTGTAATTATTTGGTCAAATTTCAACATTTTCTGAACTTCCTGAAACAATGTAATTTGGGTGACATATTTGTCATTTGCGCAATAATATTGCTATTTTGTCATTTTCACAAAGTGCGGCATTTTAGTTAACTTTATTCTTGGCAGATTATATGATTGAGCTATAAGTTAATCATTTTTTAATTTAAATTGGGTATAAAATCATTTTAACCAGATTTTAATTGACAAATACAGCAGATTAAAATACTGAAATTTTCAAAGCCATTTTTCTCAAAATAAGTGTTTCCCAAATATGTCAGTATATGATATGGCCAACAAAACATATGAGCCATTCCTAGAACATTGTTAAATAGCACTATCAGGTGGGTGAAACTGTGTACAAATGCCCATAGACAATTCGATATCGATAGTAATAGCGCCACCAATTTCAATGAGTCACCTAATAGCCTCCTAATTTATGCAGCGTATGACCAGGAATGATGTAGCGACACAGCGCCATGTACGACAGGCGATCACTGAGTCACTGATTTCATGCAGTATGCCTCCACTTCGTTGATCGAGTGTCCTATCCCGATTATTTTAGGATCGGCACTATTGTCAAAGAAATCTTATTTAGCCTGAGGCCTGGGTAGATCATTCAGTGTTCAAACGCTGCTTTCCAATGATTCCCAGGTTTCTAGGGCGACTTGGGACAGCCAGGATTTTCCACCCTACTCTTATTAAAACTGGCTGTGTTTGCATGTACAGGCGTGATTCTCCTTGTACCTGGAAGCGGTGGCTTAATGTCCCCTCCAAAGGACGGAATATTCTCACAGTTTGTTTGCCAGAGTCCAAATGAACCATGGGGAGAGAGAAATTCCAGTTTTAATCAATAGATCTTGTACAAATCAAATTTAGAATGTAGTGCCCAAAATAAATCCCAACAAGTGACTTTTTTTTTTTTTTTTTTTTAATTTAAATTGGGTATAAAATCATTTTAACCAGATTTTAATTGACAAATACAGCAGATTAAAATACTGAAATTTTCAAAGCCATTTTTCTCAAAATAAGTGTTTCCCAAATATGTCAGTATATGATATGGCCAACAAAACATATGAGCCATTCCTAGAACATTGTTAAATAGCACTATCAGGTGGGTGAAACTGTGTACAAATGCCCATAGACAATTCAATATCGATAGTAATAGTGCCACCAATTTCAATGAGTCACCTAATAACCTCCTAATTTATGCAGCGTATGACCAGGAATGATGTAGCGACACAGCGCCATGTACGATCCCTGAGTCACTGATTTCATGCAGTATGCCTCCACTTCGTTGATCGAGTGTCCTATCCCGATCATTTTAGGATCGGCACTATTGTCAGAGAAATCTTATTTAGCCTGAGGCCTGGGTAGATCATTCAGTGTTCAAACGCTGCTTTCCAATGATTCCCAGGGTTGTAGGGCGACTTGGGACAGCCAGGATTTTCCACCCTACAGGCGTGATTCTCCTTGTACCTGGAAGCGGCGGCTTAAAGACACTATCAGTGATTTGCTAAATCAGCAAATCGAAAAAATCATCAAAAATCAGATTTTTGCATGTACGTAACAAGTACAGGTATCCTAACATACCCTGCAAATGATAAGACCAGAAGCAACCTAATAAGGACAGAAACAGAGATTTTAGTCATTACTGTCCGAACGGACACTTACTACAACACGTAATTGAATGGAGAATCGTATTTTGGAACACTGCCGTTTTCTTCCTTTTCTGTTAATTCTACAGCTGTAAAAGGTAACTTATGAGAATTCTACAGACTTATCCTTCACTTTGAAGCTATTCCTGCAAATTTCAAATATTTTTCAAATCACTGATAGTGTCTTTAATGTCCCCTCCAAAGGACGGAATATTCTCACAGTTTGTCTGCCAGAGTCCAAATGAACCATGGGGAGAGAGAAATTCCAGTTTTAATCAATAGATCTTGTACAAATCAAATTTAGAATGTAGTGCCCAAAATAAATCCCAACAAGTGACCCTGCTGGGACTCGAACCGAACACCTCTTGCACTAAAGGCGAATACCCTAACCAGTGGTCCATGCAATTACCTTTTACAGATGTTATAAAAGCAATGAAAAGCCTTGGACAAATGCATGCAGTAGTGAATAGGCAGTATTGTTTCCTTAGGGAACAAGATGAAATGAGGGATTTCAATCATGTTACAGAGTGGTTCATCACAAATCAACAACGATGCATCCATGCGTTTGCGTATTTATCCCTTGAGGGTGGAGCCACCCGAGCGGGATAAGAATATGTGGATGCATTGGATGCAGAGTTGTTGATTTGCGATGAACCACTCTGTAACATGTTTGAATCTGTTTCAATGAAAATCTTTATGAAAACTCATGTCATGTATAGAGGAACATAATTCTTCTCACTCTAATACTAAAACGTTCCCAGTTTGACAGAAATCTTTCCTCGGGAAAAATATTTTGGCAAAATCTAAAGCAAAACAACAGTTTTTGGCACGTTTATTTGTTGCTTTGTAATTTCCACCTGGTGCCCTTGCTCATACTCGGAGTTCCAAACATGACGAACAGTGCGTCGACTTAAACGTACAGTATTCACACACTTCCGTTACACGCTAATTTGCATATCAACTGTGGGTTAATAAAGAATCAACAATGGTACGCTCTTACAAGGAGGCCCCAAATTGTGTACCCTTAAGCAGTGACAGGAGGGGGGAGATATTTTTTTTGAGGATAAAAATTTCTCTCAATTGCACTGGACGCTTGTTTTGTTACCACCCTACAAGAACGTTCTAAGGGGTATTGGATAAACAGTACCAAAAGAAAACACAAATCTGTCATTTTTAACTGACTGGACATATCGTAATTGTCCCCATAGAACACCATGCTTTGGCTTTCTGTTCGTGCACTACAGAAAGTACTAAATCATTTATACTGTATTACATAATTAAAGAAAGCGGCGTATATTCGCGATTCCTTAAGGTTGTTGATCTAATACATTGGAAAGCATTCCAAATATGCAAAAAACCCGGTCGAAAAAAAAATGGGGCGCGTCTTTGGAATCTCCTCATGTCTCATTAAGCGATCACCACTTATTTAAACTCTTTCAAAATTTTTCAGAGAATTCAACCTGTATGCTAATGTAAGCCGTGTAAATCAAATAGAAGGATTTACAAGACTCCATATGAAGATGTCTGTTGATTTGACAACGGGAAAACACGACCAGGCAGAGTGGAAAGTGGTATAGAGAAGACGGGTGCTGTCGTCGTGTGATAGCAGTGACGGGGCAACATGAGTGACCAAAATAGGCGCTACACCAAGGAAAAAGTGCAGGGGGTTCTTTTGTACTTGTAACATTACACTGACATGAAACTGAACATCACCCCCCCCCTGTGTTATGGGTATCATATATCATATTCAAAAACCAGGGGTTTTGTTTGTTAATGTATGTTTTATTACCACTGTGATGAATGAATGGAATGTACTAAACTGTACCAAGGGAATTGGATTTTTTTACTAGCTCATATTGGTTGTGGTATGGTGATTGTACCAAGTCCTTGTTGCTGGGAACATTAAAGGCTGACTCGGAAGATTTCAAAACTAAAATGTTGTGTGGAATAATTAAACAAATAGTCAATAGAACTAAAGATAGTAATCCTTAAAGATGCACAATTCCAAAGTTGACAGGAATCATTTTTTTTTGTTAGAGCAGTAAAAATTTAGTATAAGTATTACGTGCAATAGGGATATTGTAAACAAAAATTCGGATCGAATTTGGAAAGAATTTTGTGCCACCACCCAATGACTGTGGCAGTGCTCTAAATGGATAAAAGGCTTTAAGGATGTGGTGGCAGAATCTAAATTCATCCCGGACAAAGGGCACTTTTACATCCACTTATTTAAGATGCTGCACTCTAAACTTTTTACAATAGATGGGGCCATCTTTTGGGGGTTCCTTTTTTTTTATTGCTTCTTCTGATTACGTTTTCCTTAAAATGATCACAAATTTTCCTTATTGACATAATTGAGGTCAAATGTCTGAAGCGTTGCCTTGGGCAAAACACCTAGCTAAAATTGCACCAAATTGTGCCAGATTCAGTGTGGTTTCACAATGTTAATTTATGTTGCAACTGAAATATAGGATCGGGTGACACAAACACTCCATTTTTGGCGAAAATTGGAGTCATAGGTGCAACTGGGATCCCTCATGAGGTCAAGGTCCACATCAAGGTCAAAGGTCACATCCAAGGCAAATTTCATGTGAGGTTAAGTTGTAAGATAGGCTGGGAATGTCAAAATGACCTCAATGACAAAGTTCAATTGGAACCATAACTTGGTTTATCGAATATTAAACGAAAAATTCCTCATTTGTTTGAGGTCAAAGGTCACACATGAGGTTCAAAGGTCACACATCGAGGTCGAAGGTCACACCATCAAGGTCAAGGGGGTCCACAACATCAAGGTTCAAGGTCACCCATCACAGGGTCTCAAAGGTCACCCATCAAGGTCAAAGGTTCCCCCTCAAGGTCAAAGGTCCACACAAGGCAACGGTCATACATCAAGTCAAAGGTTCCACATCAAGAGGCAAAGTCACACATCAAGGTAAAGGTCAAACCATCAAGGTCAAAGGTCCCCACATCAAGGTCCAAGGTCAAAATCAAGTCCCAGTCACACATTAAGGTCCAAGGTCAAACATCAAGGTCAAAGGTAACAAATCAAGGTCAAAGTGTTGAGGCTTATCATTCACAAAACCGCAACGGCAGGCGACCACAATCCGCCCAATATATTCGATCAATAATATTCTTTACCTTTATTGTGTAATGTTAATTTTGACTCAATTTTTATCAGGATTGTAGGAGGGATAAGTAGTACAGAGTATCAAATAACACAGAGGAGGCATTTAGGCGAGTGGCTGAGTTTTGCTTTTGAATATGCGAGAGCTAACAAGAGGAATACAGTAACTGATGTGCACAAAGCTAACTGTGTAAGATCTGTATGTGTATTTTATGTAGAAGTTCCCAAGCATACATGATTTATTGCTTCCCCTGTTTAACATATAATTGGAAAAAATTCTGGAGTGGCCACACTCCTTGACAAGTCTATCGGGTAAAAAGGTGTATCTCTTTGCTTAGCAGGAAATGACTTGGGCAGAGTTTTGATTAGTAGTGTGATCTGGCCACTCTGTGTCTTCTAAAATATTAAAGTTTCTCAGAATAAAATAGTTCTGAGAGTATGGTTTCTCTAAGTGCAGAACCCCCATTATGGCTGTCGCACATATCCACGAGCATGTTTACGTGGATTAGACACACATTAAAAATAGTGACTTTTTCTTTAGAATTTGCTTTGCTTGTGGCAGGTGACAAAGTGCCTGTAAGTGGGTAAGGATTCCATTCCTATAAATTAATCTTTGCAAAAGTTGGGGAATAAGACAAACTAAACAAAAATATGTGGGGGTCATTGTGAGATTGATGACGGACAAAAGGGTGACATTTTGGTTTGTTGCAGATGTCTGGTTTATTTTTATCGCAATCTTCAATGTGGACTTGCATAATTACTAGGACTGAAAAAAAAAAAAAAAAAATGGTAGCTATAGCCTAAATTTTACACCCTCAATCCAGTTTTTTTTTTAAAATTTCATCACCTACAATCTAGCCTAAAATTCACACCTCAAATTAGGCTTAATTAAAGCCACTATCAGGATTCACCCAAAAGGGTCAAAATATTTAAATTGCAAGCACAAGAATAACTTAAAAGTGAAGGATAAGTTGTTCGAAATCATCATAAGTTCCGTTGCCAAAGGAAAATTCGCCAGAAAGGAAGACGCAGTGTTCAAAGATACCCATATCCATTGAATTACGTGTAGTAGAAAGTGTCTACGGGACAGTAATGACTAAAATGGTCTGATTTATTCTTAATTAGGTTGCTTCTGTCGTAGTATTTGCAGGGTTATTATTTAGATAATTGTAATTTTAAACACATGTCAAAATTGATTTTGATGATTGTTTTTAATTTTATTTATATTTAGCAAGATCACTGATAGTGCCTTTTAAATGTGCCTTGCGGGTATTGGGGTAGTCTAGACATCCACTAGGTCTAGAATTAATTATGGTAGGTTAATTTAACAGAAGCACTGGGCTATTAAAATGGGCTATAAATGTATGACTCACTATACCTACAAAGCCAGTAGTTTTAGAGGGTTTGTGTATTTTCCCAATGGGATTTGTATGTTATTCCAATGTAAAAGAGTAACAGTAAGAGAAAGAAGGAAATTAAGGATGAGGATCTTGTGCAGGCTTAGTCTCTTGTTTACAAAAAATTGCTATTTACTGCATTTGCTAAGAATACTCCTTTAATAGTCATATTTTGTTCTTGATTGAGCTCAGATGGTGGATTCTGTGTTTTTATTTCTTTAGCAGCTTATGTATTGTGTCGGATACAGAAATTAACCAAAACCATTGCTGCTAACAGTGGGTTTTGTACGACCTGGGGGGGGGGGGGTTGTACCCTCTGGCTCGAAAAAGTGGAGTATATGAGTGTGTGTGGGGGTTGTGGACCATTATTATGGCATTTTCATACTCTTTTTTCCAGGGAAATTTCGACAATTTTCAGCCTAAATTGGGCCAAAATTAAAAGTAAATTCGGTAATTTTTTTGTTAATGCTACGCAGTATTTAGTCAAGTTGGACATTAATAATTGGAGAAATCACCGGGACAACTTCAATTTTACCCACCCTTGGTTGTGGAACGGAAATTGGGGAATATTGCCCCTTTTTGGATGACGCTTTGTTACCGCCACTGATAGCAAAATGATATTTTTGTTTGGAATACAAACATAAATAAAAACGTAGAAACATACTGTCATGTCCTGAAAGCCATCCCATAGAAAGTGGCCAAGAAACACAATGTACAAAACACAATAAAACCCTTATACTTGTAGCAAAGAGCAAACTAATTCAAGTGATAACGTAACACATTTCCTAGGCCCGTGCTAGGCAATTTTCCTGGGCCTTGACACCAAGGCTTTTTAGCAGAAGAAAAGATTGGCCCATTACATACAGAAGCACAATTTGTGGGCACAGGGACCAAATGATATCGAGTAAACTTTACTTTAAATTGAAAAACGCCTAGAGGAGAGACATTATGTCTAGAAAATCAAGTGCAGGTTTCCAGCAGATTGCCTGTATCCCAGCTGTTAGCAAATGGTTCAGCTTCACTTCGCTAAAACAACGAAACCGCTGAAGCAAATCTGGGGTAGAAGTAGCCCAAAGTACCAGGGAAAGTGTAAAAATAAAAAGAAATTTCATGTTACTCAATGCACTCTTATTTAAGACCCATATTATTTTATTTACAGGAGGATGTCAGATGGCTTGTTTTGAGGTGCTGTCGGCTGCTGTGGAAGTTACAGAGATGTCAAATTCACTGAAATGTACCTAGATACGTTTGTCTTAATGTGAGTGACAATGCCAGCTTACCTATTCGTATTCCTGTACTGCATGAGTGCACACTCTTACTGTCTGTTCCATTAGACACCTAGCTTAGTTGTTTATTAGAAAGAAAAATTTTACACCAAATGTGCACATGCAATTTCCAATTCCATGTCTATTCAGTTACTCATTTTTCAAACCGCACAGGATTCCGTGACAAATCTTGGAGCACACAAATGCAGTTGTTGTGTTGCACCGATTCATTTCAAAAAAGTCTAAAATTAAAAAGATTAGGCATTTCCATATTTCATGTGTGCTCAAAACTTTGAGAAATTCATCTTTAGGTCTGAGCAGTCTGCTAATTTCTTACCATATTTTTCTGAACTTTGTTAAAGCAATTAAAACTGGGTGGCTTAGTTAAGTTAAAAACTGACAGCAATGGCTTCTGGAACCCACAGGAGGCTGGGTCTATACACGCTGCACATGTCCAAAAGAACAGTGTACATGCAGCTCTTTATCTTCCAAATTTTGGGTGTGTGGCACATTGGTTAAGTGACATTGATCACACTTCAGGGATTTCACCTGAAAACTATTACTGATTAGAAAGTATTATTTAATTGTCCCCGCATGAAAGATCGGAAACGGGGACGCTATAAAAGAGCAGCGTTCGTCCGTCCTCCGTCCGCTGTGATAAAAATGTTAAAACCCATGTTGTATATGATTTATTGGGTTCCGTAAGGGGAAACAATGATGTAACTTGTGGAAAGAAGCGGGCTGATGATTTCTCACACTGATTAGATTTTGGGCGTAACATATGCTAATTATGTATCTTAATTTGCATAATTATGAAAATTATCCTGCAAGGCCTGTGTGACAAGTTTCTGGAGTTCCGTAAGCGTTAATGATGTACCTGGTGGAAGGAAGCGGGATGAAGAGTTCTCGACCCGATTAGATTTTGGACGTATTTGGGGCACATTGAGCATGCAAATGAGGCTAATTAATAATGCAAAAAATCAGGTAAATTTGCTATATTTGGACACTGATACAGTGGATACTCAAAATTCCTCTGCGAGCTGCATATGAAGCCTAACATGGGCCAATCTTTTTGCAATTGGGAAAAATATGTGATATGTGCGGATTAGGTATGCAATGAGCTAATTATTAAAATATTGCGTAATAATAATTGCCGATTCTCTGAAATGGTAGTCGGATGAGATGAAGGCAAAATTCCTTCGCTACCATTGAGACTATATGCCATTAGGGGAGGGGGTTGGGGGTTGTTGGGGAGTGAGTGATAGGGATAGTGATATTTTGATATATGCAGCTTAGGTATGCAAAAATGAGCTTAATTAAATGTGCGGTTAGTGCTGTATTGTATCTCTGAAACGGTTACGTCGGATGTCGGGATTTTTGGATAGGCAAAAATCCTTCTGGTCTACATGAGACCTACTATGCCATTAGGGGAGGGGTGGGGTGTCTGGAGTTGATTGGGGAGGGTGTGTAGGGGTGAGGGGTGGTTTTGGGGAAGGTTTGGGGGAGGGGGGAAGGGGTTTTTGTGGGGGTGTGGAGGGGGTTTTGGGGGATGGGAGGGGGACGGGGAGCAGGAGAGCGGGAGGGGCTGACGGAAGGGAGGCTAGAAAGTGGGATGGGAGGGGCGATTTTCCGGGTTTGGAAGGGGGTGGTGAAGGGACGGGCGGGCGGGGTCGGGCGGGGGAGGGGAGGGGGGGCCGAGAGGGGGGTATTTTCCCTGGGGGGTGGGGGGATGGGGGCAGAGGGCGGGGCACTAGAGGGGGGGAGGGTGCGGAAGGGGGGCAGGGGGGAGGGGGGGAAGGAAGTCGACGAGGGGGGGGGAGGGTAGAGGAGGCGAAGGCCGCCGGGGGAAAGAGAAAGGGAGGGTACCCTCATCGTGGTAACCCACACCTACACGACCCACCCCACAGCAGGCGCGGGAGGTTCGCCGGTCGAGCGCTGAGGCGAGGGGGGGTAGGGGAGATGGCTTGGGGCAAGGGGGGGGCGGGGAAGGGGAGGGGGTGAGGAGGAGGAGAGCGCGTCGGGAGGGGGTTTGTGGGGGGAGGGGGAAGGGCGGGAGGAAAGGGGCAAAAGAGAGAAAGGGCGAACACTGAACCAGACGGATTCGCGCGGGGAGGAGGAAAGTGGGGGGGGGAGGGGTGCGCGGTGCAAGGGGCAGGGAGGCGTCATGAGGGGAGGAGAGGGGTGTACCACTACGGTAGGAAGAGGCGGAGGTAGTTGAGACAGGTGGTGGCAAGGGGCCAAGCACAGGGCGGGGAGGGGCGTCGGGGAGGTGAGGGGAAGGGGGGAAGGGGGAAGGGACAAAAGAGAGGGTGATGGAGCGGAGGGCCGGGCTGGGCTAAACGGGGGGGAGGAGGATGGGATGGTGGACGGCGGTCGGGCGTGGGGGGGAGGGAGCGGGGGGAACGGGGGGGGGGGAGGGGGTGGGATGCATGGAGGGAGGTGGGAGGGCGGGGAACAACAAAACAGGGAGACAAATAAGAGCAAGGGGGGGAATACCATAAGAGAGAATACTCACGGGAAAGGGTTTTCATAACATGCTCCCCTTTCCACAACTCCTTCCCCAATACTTCCACAAATACCCAAAGCCACCACACACACTTCACCTCCCCACTTCACCCTCCCCTTTCTGTTTCACGCAAACAGGGCATTGCCCTCGTGTCTGATAGAAGGCGGTGCCTTTCACTTTCTCTCCTTGTTTTGCCCGATTTCTCCGCTTGGGCGCCGTTCAATGTTGAAGGGGGACCTGTATACAGAGGGCTCAGGAGTTGTTTAAGGAGGGCCGCGCGCCTTTCCCACATCCTGCAGGAGTGCGAGCCCAATAACCTGTCTGAACAGCGGTCTTGCTGTTGGGGCCTCTGCGCTGTTCGCCGGGGAGCTTGAACGGGTTTCTGTGGGTGTAGGGAGGGGGAAGGGGGTGTGGGGGTGTTGTAATGAGTGTGAGGGGCGTGTGGGGAGGGGGTGGGGTTTTGCAGGGCATGGGGGGGATGGGGGGGGGTGTTGGAGGGGGGGTGGTGGTGTTGAAGTGCTTTATCGCCTTGTTTAGTGATCGCGACATCGGCGGGGAATATTTTACGTACCGCGTAAATACAAGTTCGCCTTGTTTGTAAATAGATTTTTGTGATTGTAATTATGCATTGTTGTAACAGTTCCTGTGAAGTGAATTGGAGAAGTGTGTTCAACATTCTTGCTTTTTAACGGTGCCCCCACTGATTGCACATGTAATTTTCTGTTTCATAGGTAAGCCAGCACCAGACATATCTAAATTATGAACTTACATTTAAACATAAGCAATATGATGTATTATAATACTCCCTAGATTGCAAATATTTTCTGGAACTGTGCATAAGACTGTGTATTAAAGGGGGGATGACCCGATTAAGTTTATTTTCATTCTTGATGAATGCCTTCACCCCACACCCCATCATAAAGTACGCGCCGATATTTCAACCATTGAAGTGAGAGCTAAAAAAGTGATCTTGTAATCCTTAGAGTACTCTGTAAAAATTTAATATGGTCTACCAACATGGGGGCACATTTCACTCATAACATCCAAACCAAAAATCCTTTAGCACTAAGATTTCACAGATAAATGAGGAAAAATAGTAGCTGCTTTCTGATAACAAAATGTTGACCACTTCCAATAAATCTGGGGTCCTTGGGGACAAGGTCTTAGTGATCGGGACCATGGCCCTTTAATGCAGTCTAGCATATTAAGGGTGATAGAGTAGTTCAGGCAAAATATTGTGCAGATGAAATGAGGGAAATTACTTACAATGTTACAAATTCAAGTTTGATGGAGTGAGTGCCATGGATGGGGAATTGGAGGGTGGTAACAGCCCTTTAGGTATTGTTAATACTTTGTAAACATATCATACAATATTACGAGACACCTTATGTCCAACTAATTTGTGAGTTTTACCCTACCATACCAATTTTTGTTAGCCTATTACGGTGGAATATGGACAGATATCAAATTTTTCTGATGTGAAATTGATCTGAAAAATACATGTGTGCTTATTTTTCCATCTAGATGGTGCAAACCCACAAAGTTTGATTGTATTCGTTATGCCAAATTTGTTGAGATTCTAAGGTATGTGCAATCAAAAACGAAATTGACATTGAAAAAGACACTAGAAAGAATTTGTCACATAACGGGGTGAAATCCTTTTAAACACGGGACACGGCCCTGGTGTGATATAAAAAAAATAAGACAACAATGTTCTTTGCCAGTAAAAAATATCTATACAAGTTGAATTCTGTTTAAAATTTCTCAATCTTTGGTCTTTCTGATTTGCCATCTATTTACCTGCAATCTAATTGATCAAACCAGCAGCCGAGGTGTGAGCAAATCTGCCGGCAAAGAATGAAAACTGGGTAAAGATTAAAACTACATCTAAAACTGATATAGGAAAGCTCACCGGTTAATTTTTTAGCAAAGATATTTTAACACCAAAAATGGGATGATCCAACTATAGATATTTTCTTATACAAGAGAAAACATTTCACACTCATCACAAGACAATATGGAAATTAATAATAAAAATTTGGTAAAACATTCTTTCAACATGACAGTATGGTCAACACCTTTAACCTAAATCCTGGGAGTGGGTTCATATTGTAGACCTTATAAATTGTAGTTGCATTTATCGCATGTTAGTGATCGTTGACATTTGCGGGGACATAGTTACGCATCGCATAATATCCGAGTTCGCCTTTGTGACTTGCCATGCTACCCAAGAAGGGCTTAGAATTGAAATTGTTCAGGTCTTTACACTTATATCAGAATACGTCAAATACATTACTCTACAATCTAAAACTGAATAATTTAGGAAATTGGTGTCATCAAAGTCTCTAAAATGTTAAGTTGTGGACTGCCCTAAATGATCACAGCATCAGCATGATATTATTAAGGCTGGTTTCTGAAAAGGGAGTCGTTAGACCTGGGTTTAACCAGGGTTAGTTAGTCCTACATGTTGGAACCTTTTTTTTTCACATTACTCTAAAAATGTGTGCTGCAACAAGTGACAAAATTCCTCATGAGGAATTTTCTTACCCCGCTACATTTTACTCAACCAGAATTACTAGTGCCTATGAGTATTTGTGATGTTTTATGAAAGAGAAAAGCCTACTCTTAGCCAACTTGATCAAAATGATTCCATTGGATGTAATGATAAATTTGCAATATAGTAGTATGTAAAATCACTGATTTAGTGCTGTAAATCAAAGCTCTCCTATACTTAAACAAAAATCATGCCTGACATCTTGTGCAATCTGACAAATCATTAACATGAACTGATTTCCTTTACACCAATGTGACTGAAACAATGCATTTCCCTTCTGAGGAACGTGGGATGCCCCAAATTACCATAATAACACCCCTAAAAGAGCAATGGTCTCGACCAGTGATCCCAGGTCCACACCCTGTCGACCTTCCTAGCTCTCCCTCAATTCCGTGTTGGCTGTATTCAAACGGCGCGTGTTTACCGCAGCGCTGAATATTACCGCCAAAATTAACTGAGATTTTGATACTGAATAGTGTAGTCTCATAGGAATTACACTCCTACCTATTTTTAACCATATCTATCTGGAATATTACGGGGCTTATATACTGGATTATAGCGCTCATTGGACGGAATAAACGGAGAGCTTTTACGCGTCGGAGAGCTCTTTATTTTAGTATCCTTGTTGCCGCCAGTGCGGTCAGGTGATCTGTTGTAGCGGGAAACAAGGTAAACAAAGGCAGCATTGACGCACGTGTTGCAAGCCTTTGATGCCTTTGACTATGTGTGGTGAGTTTTGTTACTGTCTTTGTTAGCGGGCTTGCGTGCAACAATTTACATGGTTTAGTGTGTGTATTATTTTATTATATGATGGTTGGTTACTTAATAAAAATATGTCAACAAAATGTGTTTGAAAATTCTTTAACGTTCGTGACTCAGTTTACCGGTGGTTTTTGTGTCTTGACGTTTGCTCCGGGAGACTCCACGGCACGCTTGTTCTTTTTCTGTACGGTTTTGCGCATTTGCTGATTCCATTCAGCAACTCACGCTCACCCGTATGGCGCAATGCGTTCGCTTGGCCCCGGCTTCCATTCATGAATGGGATCCCCATCCCCTTTGTGTCGATCACAGGCTCCTATGTTCCCGCACCAACCGGTGCCGCTCTTTCGTCTTGGCTGTCGGATGTCAATTGGTGACCAATGAGCATGGGTACGCCGCTCGTGTTGCGGTACACAGGGGAGGGGGGTGGGTAGTAGGGCTCCGGTCCGGGGTGCGTCCAAGGCAGCCACTGATGCTTTGGAGTGCTCCCAAAGGTGGGGTAGATTCGGCTACTTCGCGAAGCGCTGATGGGTGGCTTCGGGCCGCTCCTCAGCCGATCATCGCCGCTAGATCGCCTGGTTCAGCCCTACGGGCTGCTCCGGTGCAGGATAGCGAGGTCTGCGGATTGCAATCCCCCAGGGGGATGCGGCCGCGGACAATTCCGGTGGTGGTGAGAAGTGATGGTGGTGCCCTGGCCGCCGGGGTTGGGGTTGATCATTCGCAGTTGTTACACAACTAAGTGGTGCCGCGTTAAAGGTGTCTTCGGGCATTTCTACCGCGACTACGGTAGCCCATTACTTAGCGGGTATGTTCGGCAAACCCTGGGGCGCTTGGCTTTCGGGATCCTCTGCGGAGCCGGAGAGGTGATTGACTACGCGGCTGACCCCCCATCTCTAGCCTGGCTAGTCATGCAGTGCCTTCCTCAGCAGGGCGCCGTACGCTGCACGGGGTCCTTCGGGGCTTGGCGTAGCGAGAGGTGCTCCGCTGGGTGGGCCTCCGCAGATGCCAGAGACTAGGTCGGCCTCAGGCCTCTCAATGGGGTACGCCTGCTTGTGTTGCTAGTTGCTGGTCCGCGGCACTGCTTCCACGCGGGTCCGCATATGGTGGGGTACCGTGGGTGCCCCCCTGCCAATGGCGTTTCCTACGGGGCGCCTTCGTGGCCTACACCCCGCGGGGGACTCGTTTACCCGCCGCGCCTGCCTTCTCAGGTTTACGTTGAATCCCCGTACGGGAATATACCACCCCAGTCGTGTGTGGATTATTCTGGGGCTGGTCAGGCTGGTATGGTCTTTTGGATCACGGGAGCCCCTCCAGGTAGTCACTCCGCGCGCTCCGCCGTCGGCTGCCCAGCCGATGGCACCAGGGCGCGGGGCTTGCTTTGACCGCTTTCGAAGCGGGGCAGTTGCACCGCTACTGCAGCGGATTGTCTCCCTTTGGGGGGGCCGGTCAAGCTTCGGTGGTACAGCCTGGTACCGGGCCGGGGAAGGGCGGTTTGTACCCGCTCCATACCCTTCGGCTTACGGCCTGGGACTTGGGGTGTCTGCACCATGACTTCTCGGCCTGTACCCTCGTTAGGGTCGGGTTGGGAGCAGTCGAGCCTCGTGGATCCTGCTGCCCAGCCATGCCCAGTCGGGCTTGGTCCCTGCGGGGGCCCTGGTGTCGCCGCCCTGGTGGCGACGCCTGGCCCCCCACGCCGCCGTCCGTGGACGTTGATCCGCCCATCGGCGTTGATTTCCGTGTGGCCGTTTATCCGCCGTCGTGGCGTGGAAGTTCCGGGCTTACCACAGCATCGGTTCTCCTCTACGGGGGCTGTGATCGGGTGGGGTTGTCCACCTTCCTGGTGGACTTTCAAACTCTCGGCGCCGCGGAACCTATGTCTCCCTGCGGGGATTGTCGCGCCGCTTGCTCTTGGGCATCACTTCAGGGATGCTGTTAGGTTCGGTGGTTCTCTTGGCTATACTCAAGTTTCTGCTCTTTGGCAGGGCCCCTACGGGGCGGCCTAGCTTGAGTGGCCTCACCCCTGGCTGGCATGTCGCCCTGCCTTGGTGTGAAAAAGCTCTCTCAGCCTTGTGAAGTCCCTGGGTTACCGCGGCATTCTCTGACGTTGCTCTAACTTCGGCATTGCAGGGTCCCCTACGGGGGGTGGCTCCTGCCATGCTGTGTGGGCCTTGCCTGCCTCGGCCTGGGCATGGGCCGCATCCTGCCGTGCTATATCTTGCAGCTTCGTCGAGATCGGACCTTAGCCATTTATGCATCGGCTCCATGGTCTTCAGCCTGGGTGCCGGCGTCTGTCGCTGCCTCCCCGCTGGCGGTCCTGACTGTTGACTCCCAGGTAGCCTAGCTCCTTCGTGGTGCTAGTCCGGGTCCATTCCATGTGCACCATCGGGGACCTGAGGCCTCTGGTCTCTGCCAGTAGGGTGGGCCATCAGGCCTTGGCTGTCCTGGCCTTAGGCTCTGCTGTTAGGCTTACTGCTACTAGCATGGTCCGATGTCTCCTCGGGGAGCTGGACTCTGGGCTATGATGCAGCTTCGCAGGCTCCCTCCTGGGGGTCAGCGGGGGCTAGCGCCGCTTCCGAGTAGGGCCTAGTGACAGTTGCCGTCTCGCGTTAGTCTCTGTTCCCCCTTGAGGTCTAGCGTGTATCTCGCCTTTGGTGTGATACTGGTCTTGGGTCTTTAGCCCCCGGCTTCCTTGGGAGTCGTTGCCTATGCCTGGCGGTCTTTGACTCGCCTTGGACTAGGCAATTGGGGCGTTCACGTCTAGCTTTGTTTCTCGACTTCGCCCTTCATCTCCATTCGGGGTAGCTGGCCCTGGTTCTTAACACGCGCTTGGCTGGGGCCCTTGTCCGGGCCTTGGCATAGGGCTGGATGCCCTCTGCTGAGTTGGTGTATTTACCTTGGCCCCCTGCGGGGTTTATGAGGCCTAACCTATGTGGTTAGCGTGCCCATCAGGGCTATCATGGGGGGCTCAGCCTGGGGGTAGGGGCTCGATGTCTTCTCCTTGGCCTTACCTACCCCGTATGGGGAACCTGCTCATTGCGCCTTGGCTGTTTCCTTGCCCTCTATCCTCACTTTTGTGCGGGAGCGAGACTTCGGCCACAGGCCGTTGGTGCATGGGGCCTAGCCTGCTTTGCCGGTCTCGGGACTTTGGTTTCAGTTTGACGCTTGATGCTCGGGTTCCCTATGGGGGCTGGCTTCCACCCCGGTGGATGCCCTCGCCCCTCTGGGCTCTGGTCGTCCTGTGCGCTGGCGGGTTGGATCTGTTTACCTAACCTACCTACACTACAGCCCTTGAGGTCTTTCGACTTCGGACCTGGAATCCGCCTACTGTTGGGTCCGTGTCTTGACCGTGAATCCATTCTCCCGCTTGTTCGGGAGTTAGGGGTGGCTTTGACAGTTCTCGCACATTACTTTGGCTCCCAGCTGACTTACCCCTGGTCTGCTGTCTCCCTCGGGGGGACTGGACACGGGTTTTGGTCGGCTCGACGATGCCCCCTTTGGGGCTCGTCGTACGCGCTTAGCGTCGGGCCTTGATCCGGCCTAGCGTTGGGGCTCATACGGGCCTAGCGTTGGGACTCGTCTGGGCCTAGTTGGGGATAGTCCGGGGCCTACCGCAGGGTGTGCTCCCGATTCGTCGGGGTTGTCTTTTTCCCCCTCCCTCCACGTTTCTTCAGGCTTCAGTTGTCGGATTTCTTCACTTGCGGGTTTCTTGCCGCGCCTTCTGTCTCAACTGTGCTGCTTAGTGGGATCCCCGCGACGGGGTCTTCCCTAGTTTGGTGGGGTCTCTGAACTCGCCTTACAGGTGGCTTTCTCAGTTGTTCTGGCAGTTGACTTGTTGGTCTTGTCTTCCGCCGTTCCTGCGACTGGATATTGTGTTGCCCCTTTAGTTTTACCTCGGGGGTCCTTGGGGGCACGTCTCGGTTGCCTCTGGCTCCTGTATGTAAGACCTGGGAGCCCTGGGAATGGTGGTTGCCCACTTCCGCCTGGGGATTTTTATCCCCTCTATCCTAGTCGGTCAAGGTGACCTGGAAACTTTAAAGTCGGTTGGGAGTCTCGCTCCCGGGTGGGAATGTCTCTGGGGCGTAACCCCGCGTTGAGTCATTCTCCATGTCTGACGTTCTGGAGTTTGGTTGACGAGTTGGTTACTCCTTTTCTCGAGGCTTGGTGATCCTTAATCGGTATCTCGCCCGTTCGGTAGCACCTTCTCGGTGCTCTTCACTTCTTCTCTCGGGATATTATGTGTCGAAGCCGCTATGCTGCCAGCGGACCATCTCTCGGTGGCATCCTTATATGCCCGTAGCCGGAGTCGGCTACGCGCGACTTGTTTGCCCTCCTCGATACAGATTCGTCGTTCGGCCAGAAGTTCCTCATGTTTGGATCATTCTGTCTTCTACGACTTTGTCACCTGCTCCCTGCTTGCGCGCCACTGGTTAGACTTCTGCTCGGGCTTTCCGAGCAGTTAGTTAGGAGCTCTCGGGCTCGGGTCGCCTCTCGAGACTCGACTCGTGTTCCTGCAGTGCTAACCTCTGTGTTCTCCTCTGGTGACTCGCGGTGGTGTACCACTTGTCTTACCTTTCGTGCAGGTTGACTTGGCCCCCCTATCGGGGGAGGTGCTCGTTTATCATTAAGCTGCCTTTGATTGCTCTTCGGTTGCCCGGTGATGGTGCCGCGGCTCCCGGTATGGCGGGGCACGGCTGCCTCTTGATTACTCGGATGGTGGTTGCTCGCACCCCTTCTCCCTCTCCCGAGTCCGAGCGACCATGGCAATAGTCCCTCCACCTCCTGACCCAAGCCGACGGCCCAGTCTGAGCTGGGACTTTTTCGCTTATTTTGAGGCTTGTGGTGTTTTCCGATCATCCGTTGTTTGGATCTTCGGTCGACTAGCTCAGCCGACCACAGCCTAGGTTGTTCGAATTCTTCGTCCTCGGGTGACGGGGTGCGTTTTCCATGACTCTGCAAGGCGTCGTTTCGACCCATAAAAGCGAGTTCTACGGCGAGCTTGGCGAAGCCACCAATCGTCTCCTTGGGTGCGGCGTCGCTCTAGCCATCGCTGATTTTTACTCTTGGTCCTTTCCCGGCTGGATTAGATCGGAGATTTCCTTCTCCTTGTAGCTTCTTCCTCCGGGTCAGGGGGATTTTCTTCAGCCCTCACGGGATGGGGCCTTAGCCTCATTCAGTTCTCAACCTTTATCTACAAGGGGCCTCTCTACGCGGGGGGTTCTCTGTGGTGATCTGATGCGGACCCCCTTTCTATAGGGGCCCGCTCATCCGTTTTTTGGGGTTAGCCTTCTTTGCCCCGCGTCTTTACGCGGGTCAGCCTTGCGCTTCTCTGGTTCCTTCAGGTCCTCAGTTGTTCAGCAAGGCTGTGGAGCCTTGTTCTCCGCCTTTGCCCGCGGGGTGCTTCGGGCCCTTTGTCAGGGCCTACGTCGCACTCCAGCTCTGTCGGAGCTCTTCTCTCGCATTATTCCTTAGGCTTGGGGGTTTTCTCTGCGGGCATTCGCCAGCTCTGGCTATCTCCTAAAAAACACTTTGGCCCAGGTCTTTTAATCAATATAAAGTCTGAGGGATTACTCACCACTGGTGTACTCCACTATCTAGGTGAGTTAGTTATTGGGCTTACCTGACTTTTAGGAAATCTAGATTCCATGTGGTTTTTGGGCTCTGGCGTTTTTGGTCTACCTTTGACTGCTCCTTGGCTGCTCTCTGAAATATCATGCTCCACCGCCGACTATGTGTCAGTCTGGTGTGGATTGAAAATATTCATTCAACGGGGGTTAAGAATGTTTCAGTCAACATTGGTGTAAAGGAAAAATCAGTCAGTGTAATGATTTATTCAAAAACACATTATGTTTATAAATCATCTAATGAAGCGATTTCCTTTCCAATGTTGATTCCACTCCAGACCCGCCCCACAGCATGAGATGTTACACGCCGTCGTGTGGGCTTGAGCCATAAAGGAGTTAAGGGAGAGCTAGGTCGACAGGGTGTGACCCTGGGGTCACTGGTCGAGGACCATTTTCTTTTAGGGGTGTTTATTATTATGGTATTTGGGGCATTCCACTTCTCAGAAGTTAAATGCATATGTTTCAGGTTCAACATTGGAAAGGAAATCAGGCTTTCAGTTAGATGCATTTTAAAAACATAATGTTTTTTGTAAATATACATCAGATGCCACACTTTACTGTCGATTCATCCCCGGAAAAAATGGCCATTCTGCAGTTTTGTTCGGAGGCGTTCGGATGAGAATACTGACTGTTTTTAATTTTTGTCTCAGTGAAATGGTGGCCGGTTTAATTGGAGGTCTGGCCGGACCCAAGTGGGACATTGTGTGATGGTGTGCAATATTTGACGGTAAGTTGCATTTTTCTTTTAATAATACTCCTTCACTGTGGTGATTATTTAAGATCTAGAACATGCACGTTGTGGGTGGCCAGCATAGCTGGCAGGACCACATTTTGCAATACGTTGGGCGTTGTGTAAGTGTAGTGTGTGTGTGTGTGTGTGTGGGTATGGTTGTGTGTGTGTGTGTGTATGGATGTATGGTATGTATGTAGGTATGTATGGATGTATGTATGTATGTAGGTATGTATTGTATGTATGTATGTATGTATGTATGTATGAGGTATGTATGTATTGTAGTAATGTATGTATGTATGTTATGTATGTATGTATGTATGTAGTATGTATGTAGGTTATGTATGTATATGTTGTATATGTATGTTAGTATGTATGTATGTATGTATGTATGTATGCTCACTAAAATGTTAAGTTTTTTAGGGAAGCGGCCACACAGTTTACATTCTTTGAATATACTGAGCGCAAAGCCGAGAACCAGCAAACTCTAGTTTATTATTTTGTTCATGATTTAATGTTACAAGCTATTGCTTAGGTCAATCTACTCCAGTGGAATGCTTTTTTCATCCTGCTTGAAAAATCAGTGGGGGCATTACGATACGCGCACATGTCGTGTGTGTTCCAGTTGGGTTAGGGTTTCGTTTTTTTCACATCTTGTTCAAAATAAGTCCGATTTAAACCAAGACTTGGGGTTAAAGTGCTTATAGGGGTTCTTATTATGTGGATGATGTCCAAGTACATGCACCAAGGTCAAAGCCTCAAAGGTCATCTGAGGACATGTTCCATACTGCCATCTTGCAGGTGGTCATGCAAGTTTTACTTTCGTATTTTTCTCACATTTAACTGTAATTCAGAAGTCACAGTATTTGTAAACAAAAAACTTTCATTTCTTCCTGCTTCAATTCATATTGCTTAACAACAAAAAACCAGGTTTTGAGGTTAGTTTATAAGGATTAGGACCAGGATTAGGGTAATGGAAAGGTTAGGCTAAAAGTAAATTTGAGTTAGGTTTAGTGTTAAAGGTTAATTATGCAATATTACACCAAAAGTACAACCTTGATTATTCCTTAAAGAATTCAGCAAGATCCTGTCCCTTCAAGAATCTAGTTCTACAAAGGATAAAGTAAGACCCTGCAAACAGTGCAATGCCCATCTCACCTTTCTACATCTGTAGCCTACGCACCAAACAGTACTAATGGTCACTTTGTTGTAAATGATTGATGAAAGGTCCTTGTTAATATTGCATCAAAGCAGTCTTAACCTACAATAAAGACCTAAAAGTTCTCAAGTTTTTTTATAAATCGCCGATTCCGTTTTCTTGTCCGGGTTTCTAATTAAAAACCTTAATTGTTATCCATTACTGGGAAACATTTCGGATTTTCTTAAATTAAAACACAACAACATCAATTAAATATCTAGAACAACACCAGAAACAGCATGGACCCTGCACCACATGCACACAGGAAGGACAGGGAATATGCCGGAATGTATTTTTGCACTAGATTTACGGCGTTGGAGTGAAATCGGCGCTGATGAGATTACTAAGGTAATGTTGGGCCAGAATTTCATGAGATTTTAATGCGTTTGACCTAAAAATAGTGGTAGGATGATTTTGAACCATTATTTGTGTCAAAAAAGGGCTAACTAGAAAAAAAATCCAGGCGTTTTTTTTCAGGAACATCAGTTAGTTCCAAAAAGTCCAAATCCGTGTTTTAAAACTCGCAGAGTCCGTGATTTTCTCTGTTTTCAAAACTTTGGTCTTTACCTATAACCCTACTCTAAACTCTCTAACCTAACTTGGGATAGGTTCATGGTACAGCTCCTGATATAGCTGGGCAAGACCACGGCCAAATTCCCAAAGGGTTTCTACTTATGCAGTGATGCTGCGAGAACACATGGGAAATTGCGGGCAAATGCAGAAAGATTTTGAAACGCTGTTTTGGAGTTATCAGGGAGGGAAAGGTAAGAGTGCGAATCCGTTCGCTGTAATGCAGAAATGTATTTCATGTTTTCGTGTTAGGTCACTGGTAAAGGTATCAAAGAATTCTCCACTGATGTAAAGTAGGGTATTACCATAAGAAGCATGGATCTTGCTCATAAATTTCACAACTTGTTTTCCTATCCAAAGTCATGTGCCTCTTTTAAATAGTAAGGCAGTGTGAAGAATTTCTGTGGATATTTGTGCGACCACTTTTTTCGTAGTGTAAGCTGTATTAGTCTTCAGTGTGGAAGAGTAATGACCTATTTGTAAAGAAAGAATAGTTGTCTCCTTGAAGCTTTAATTTTTGCCAAAAATGGGCTCTGACAGGTAAAGTAATGCAAAGCATTTATCAAATCAAACGTGAAAAAGAAAGTACCAAAAACAAGACTAGGTGCACCTAGTATAGATGGTTCTAGATTTTAGGGCACAATTGACGTCTCTCCCCCTCTGTTTGTTGTGAAGTAGTGTTGATGTGCCCGGTAAAACATGACTATCCGTTTTAAAAATTAATCTGAAATTCTGGAAGAGGTCTTGAATAAATCTGTGCTAATGAGCAAGAGGTAGAAGAGTATTTGTACCTTAACACAAGAGCTCATGGTTTTTGTGTTACTCTGGTGACAAGGCTGCCAAGTAGATATCACAGACCCCGGGAATTTCTTGATCTTCTTGTTCTGGAGCCAATCTATATTGATGAGCTGAACTAATTTGACTATTTTTTTTAAGCTAGGCATCCCTTAATATGAAAAAAAAACAATACTCAATTCGATTTTTTGCTTTGTACTCCTTGTTCCTTTGAAAAGGAATTTGGTTGTTACCTGTATTACTAAAATGTTTTACTTATCAAAAGGGGGCTCACAGTACAAAAACCTCCAAAATTTTATATGGAAGTTGCTAACTTCGTTGGTGCCCAGTTGGGAGTTGGAACATTTATGGGTCAAGGCAATGCCAGTCGCCAAAAATTAGGCAGTCAGGCAGTGAGATTCAAGTGCAGAGTGAGATTCAGGTGCATACTATGGTCCATTGGACTAGGGTGTGGCCTTTTAGAACCATCAAGTTCATTTTGTATCCTTAGGTTTATATCTTTGCTGTATTTTTTTGTTTGTGTACTTTTCATGTCATACTCTGCGCTTTTGTAACCGTCGGAAAAGGCGGCATTATAAATGTTGTTATGTGATTGTTATTATCAATAACAAGCCAAAAAAACGAAATACCACGGTGATCATTTTCATAACACTTTGCTTGCAGTCATCTAAACTCAAACTGCATGTGTTTTCTGAACATTGCAGACACTCACGGGAGATCTTGGAGGTATTCAGCTTGTAGGCTTACACACAAGCTATCTGCGATAAAATTGTGAAGGGGGATGACTCCATCAGCAACCAGCAGGAGGCAGGGCCAGTATTTAGTACCATTGCATGCAGTAATATTTTGAATTAGTGTTGGATTTTTTAATGTGTTGTATGAATATACTGTAAAGGCCAAGAATATATTTACAGTAGGACCTAACTTTCAACCAAATGATTCCAATGTGTGGTGTGATTAGCTATATTACTGTAAAACGAGAGAGAGTATATTGTACTGAAACTTAAAAAGAAATTAACGTAGTACTGTACCACCAGAAACATGTTTTTCAATTCTGTATTTGTCCTTAAAAGTGCCAAGATCTATAGTGCAAGACCCCACTCAATAAATTTATCCAAAACAACAATGAGAATATATATTTACACTTACTGATGGGCATATTGTACTTCTTTTTGGGCAGTTAGGAATGATATTTATTGTCATGTGAGTGCAAGAAGGTCATAAGTGATATAGCGGCCAATGTGAACATTGGTGCTGATGGTGTGCAATATTTGAGATCGTGTGTTTTCATTTTTTCCTTTTTATAATTACTCTCACTGTCTGTGAAATCTTAAGCTCTAAACATGGCACTTTTTTGTGGGCTGCCAGCAATAGCTGTCAGGACCACATTGCAATCCGTTGTGCGTGTGTATGTGTCCTGTGGTGTTTGTGTGGGGGTGTGTTAAGTGTGTGTGGTGGATGTGTGTGTATGTATGTATGTATTATGTATGTTATGATGTATGTAATGTATTATAAGTATGTTTATGTATGTATGTATGTATGTTACAACAAATGGGGGGTTAATGTTCTGTTATGATGTAAGTATGTAGTATGTGTATGTATGTATGTATTATTTATTTATGGTATTTAACTGTATTTATGTGTATGTATGTCTGTATGTTATGTGTTATTTATGTATGTTATTTATTTTTATTTTATTATGTATGTATGTATCACTAAAATGTTAATGGTTTTTTTTATGGAGCCCGCCCACAGCTTAACATTCTTTGAATATACGGGAGCGCAAAAGCCGAGAACCGCAAAATTCTCGTTATTATTTTTTTGTTTTCAATGATTAATCGGTTACAAGCTATAGCATTAGGTCAATCTACTCCATTGGAATGCTTTTTATCCTCCTGGCTTGAAAATCAGTAGGGGGATATTACGATAGCGCACATGTCCGGTGTGTTCCAGTTTGGTTAGGTTTTCGTTTTTCACACTGTTCAAATAAGTTCTCTTTAAATCTGACTGGGGTTAGAAGTGCTAAGGGGTTCATTATTATGTGGTAATGATGTCAAATGTCATACACCAATGTCCAAAGCCTCAAAGGTCCCTCTGAGGCCATGTTCCATCACTGCCTCTTGCAGGTGATCTGCCAAGTTTACCTTTCTGTATTTTTCTCCCTATTTAAATCGTGTAATTCCACAAGTCACAGTATGTAAAGCCAAAAAACACTTTCATTTCCTGTTCATGGCTCAAATTCATATTTTTGGCTTAAACAAAACAAGGTTTAGGTTAGGTTATAAGGATTAAGCAGGAATTAGGGTAATGGTACCAATGTTTAGGCTAAAAGTAAATTTTTGAGTTAGTTTAGTGTTGAGGTAATTTTATGCAATATTACACCAAAAGTACAACCTTGATTATTCCTTAAAGAACTCAGCAAGATACCTGTCCCCTTCAAGAACTAGTTCTACAAAGGATAAATAATACCCTTGCCAAACAGTGCAATGCCCATCTCACCTTCTCTACATCTGTACCGACGCACCAAACAGTACTAATGGTCACTTTGTTGTAAATATGAAAGGTCCTTGTTAAATAATTCATCAATCAGCTTAACCCACAACTAAAGACTAAAGTTTCACGTTTTATAAATCGCCGATCCGTTTTCTTTTCGCGTTTTCTATTAAAAACCCTTAATTTATGCCATTCTAGGGAAAATTTCGATTTTCTTAAATTAAATTAAAAACACAACAACATTAATTAAATAATCTAGAAAAACACCAGAAACAAGCATGTACCTCCTGCACACAGCACACAGGAATACAGAAAGTATGCCGACTTTTGCACTAGATTTATCCGGGCGATTTGAGTGAACTCGGCGATATGAGCTTACGAAGGTACTTTTGGGACCAAAGGTTCATGAGATTTTAATGCGTTGTGACACTAAAATTAGTGGTAGGATGATTTTGAACTCATTATTTTTGTGGTCAAAAATCAGGAGATAACTGGAAACATGTCCCAGGTTTTTTTCGACATACAGTTTCTCCGTGAAACATCCAAAGCCGTGTTGTGCTAAACCTCGCAGTTCCGTGAATTTTCTCATGTTTTCAAAACTTTGGTCTGTACCTATAACCCTACTCTAAACTCGCTACCTACTTTTGATAGGTTCATGGTACAGCTTCCTGATATAAGCGGCAAGACAAGGCCAACCCCACAGCTCTTCTACTTAAGATTGCAGTGATGATCTGAGACACATGGAATTGAACGGCAACATGCAGACAAGATTGAAAGCGCTGCTTGGATGTCATCAGGGAGGGAAAGTAGAGTGCAATCCGTTCGCTGTAATGCAGAAATGTATTTCATGTTTCGGTGTTAGGTCACTGATATAAGTTCTCCAAAGAATTCTCCACTGCATGTAAGTTGTATATCCATAATAAGCCATGGGATGCCCAAATTTCAAAACACTTTGTGTTTTCCTTCCTCAAAACGTCATGCCCCTTTTAAATAATGTTAAGCAAGGTGTGCAAATTTCTGTGATATTTGTGGACTCACTTTTTTCAGTAGTGTTACTGTATCAGCTTCAGGTTGACGAGTAATGAACCTTATTTTTTTGTAAGAAGAATAAGTTGTCCCCTTGAAGTTTTAATTTTGCCAAAAATGTGTCATCCGGACAGTTAAATTAATGCAAAGATTTTACTCAAAATCAAAGGTCAAAAAAAAAAAGTTAAAAACCAAAAAACAGACTAGGTGCACCAGTATACAGATGGTTCTAGATGTTTAGGGCACATTGACGTCTCTCCCCCCCCTGATTTTGTTTTTAAGGTAGTGTTGCTGTGGGTACAACATTTTATCCGTTTTTTTATAAATTTTAATCTAGAATTTCTGGAAGATTGTCTGAATCAATCTGTGAATAATTGAGTCAAGAGGTAGAATAATTATTTGTTACCTTACAACAAGCAGCTCATGAATTTTTGGTTACATCTGGTGACAAGGCTCAATTAGGATATCAACAACCCCTGTATTTCTGATATGTCTTTTCTTGGAGCCAATCTATTAACTTGATGAGCTGCACCTAATTTGACTATTTCTTTGAAGCTAGCATCCATAAAAACTACATAGAAAAAACAATACTCAATTCGATTTTTTCTTTGTTACTCCTGATTCTTTGAAAAGAATTTGGTTGTTACCTTATTACTAACCATGTTTTACAATCAAAGGGGCTTCACAGTTTGTACAAATCCGCCAATTTTATGGAAACGTGCTAACCTTGTCGTTGGGCCCCATTTGTAGTGGAAAATGTTTTATGGTCAAAGGCCAATGCCAGTAAACAATTAGGCAGTTCGTCAGTGAGATTCAGTGCAGATTGAGGATTCAGGTGCATACTATGGTCCATTGACTAGGGTGCCCTTTTTAGAACCATCAAAGATCATTGTACCCTTAGGTTTATATCTTTGCTGTAATTTTTTCTGTTTTGTGTACTTTTCATTGTCCATACTCTGCGCTTTGTAACCTTCGGAAAGGGCTGCATTATAAATGTGTTGTATTATTATTGTTATTATCAATAACAAGCCAAAACGAATACCACGGTGATCATTTTCATTAAAACTTTGCTGGCAGCATCTAAACTCAAACTTGCCTGTGTGTTTTCTGAACATTGGCATACACTCACGGGAGATCTTGGAGGCTCATCAGCTTGCTCGGCTTACACACAAGCTATCTGCGATAAAATTGTGAAGGGGGATTGAATCCATCAGCAACAGCAGAGAGGCAGGGACAGTATGTAGTACCATTGCATGCAGTAATATTCTGAATATAGTGTTGGATTTTTTTTAATGTGTTGCATGAATAGTACTGAAATGCCAAGAATATATTTACAGTAGACCTAAATTTTTCAACCAAATGATTCCAATGTGTGTGTGATTAGCTATATTTACTGTAAACGCAGAGTATATTGTACTGAAACTTAAAAAGAATTTAACGTACTGTACCACCAGAAACATGTTTTCATATTCTGTATTTGTCCTTAAAAAGTGCCCAAGCTCTATAGTGCAGACCCACACATAATTATATCAAACCACAATGAGCATACTGATATTACACTTACTGATGGGCAATTGTACTTCTTTTCGGGCATGAGAATTGATACTATATTGTCATGTGAGTGCAAGAAGGTCATAAGTGCTATAGCTGCCATGTGATACATATGTGTGCTACCATGTATTAGGATAAATTTTAATTTAATTTTTTCCCTGAGTCAGTGGCTCTTGAAATGGTTCTTCAGGTGACACAGTCAACTGAAGAACCATTTCAAGAGCCAACTGACCAAAGATTGGCATAATAGTATGTTTGATGGGAATTTCCGACAAATGGCAGCTTTTTGCACTTACGACTTTCTTTCTGCATTCACAACATATTAAGCCTCATCTGTTCCATTAAGATTGGAGTTGGTGCGAAAATTGCTTTCTGCTTGGGGAGCGGGTGTATAGCTATCTTCTTCCCTCGCTTTCACCAACGAGGTCTCTGGTTCGATTCCCAGTAGGAGCTCATTCTTGGTGGCCTTAAATGTGAATTTGGTTCTTGATCCACACTCGTTGCTGCAGGATTCCCCTGTACATCAGTTTTCCTCCTCTTCTAAAAATTGTGATGTGATTCTTGGGAAAACCCGCCACATGTCGCACAGGACAGTTTTGAAAAAATAAAGAAAAGCCTTAAAATCTGTTATGTTGTACTTTCAATTTTTTTTGTCAGATGTATTAGTCATAACTTTTTGTATGAGTATCATAGAAGAATTAAATCGTTATGGAAATTTTATATTTCAAACTTTGCAATTATAGTCAAAACTCAAACTATAAATTTTTTCACCATGTGGCGGGTTTTCCCAGATTGCATCGCAATTGAGTTTCTTGGCTTGCTCTGGTATTATAGTTTCTCTGATGAGCTGAGCCCCTAGGCTGCTGCACAGTGCCATGAGCATGTTTACTTTTATATGCTGTGCATTAGAAATACTCAAGTTAAATTATTATTAATTATTAAATAGAAAAACTCTCTCAAAATACCATATTTAGACACTGTAAGTACTTAACGGACAAAAAGTATGGATGTTTTTTTTAAGGGTTTATTACGTGCTTTTATTACTGACTTGTTTTCCCAAAAGCCATCGTGGAGCAGTTAGATTAGATGGCCCATATGTACGCACATCAGACACTTGGTTTTCAGATAGACAGCTGTACAAAGCTCTTCTGGAGTGGTAAGGTGTGCTGTAGGAGTGTTTTTTACGACCGCCACATTCAAAAGGTATTGGAAATAGAGGCGTGGGCTAAATCACCAACATTACTCAAAAACCAAGTCATCTAGGGCACATATAACATACCAGATATGACCATTGTAGGTCTATATGGCAAGATTCACAATGGAGTCTCAGGGTTTTAGCCTGAGGTAATAGTCTCGTGGTACTTGTTGGTATTCCTCCAAATACTCCATGGTAGAGTTTTGAACTGGAGGTGGAAGGAGGGTGGAGGCTACGAATTAATTTCAGTTATTATGACTGCAGCCTTGAATAGAATGACGGAGTGGTTTGGTCAAGGTCTATGTTGAGTTATTCCATGTTTGGGACGGTTCTTGAAAAAAAACTGAGTTTGCGTAGTGTCGGTTACTACAAAGCGAATTTCAAATTGGTTTGAATGTCCTCTTCTCTGTCTATTTGGCTTAGGATTGGTTATAGGATGAATGTCCCTACTTCTATTAGTTGTCAAAATTGTGAGCCATTGACTTAACTTGTTCTGATAATAGGAGACAATTTGATGATGGTTGTGTCGAACAGCTGTGCCTGACAAGCAGCACAAATGAAAACAAACAATGATAATGAACCAAATGTTGAATCGAAGTATTATTGTAATTGTACAGATGTGCACTCTGAAATACTGTTATACAAAGCTTGCTAGGTTGAGTCATGCACTGGTCCTGCATTTAGAGATGCTTAACCAAATCAGGTCCTGCCATGTGAACCAAATTCTGAGAAAATTGTAGGTTTTCAAAATTTATTTTTAATGATCATATGAATTTGAAGATGAATTTAAAATACTACCTCTTATGCTAGTTAGTTTTAACACTATTACATGTGAGTGTAATATCACATGTAGTGTAATAGTCTACGTATCGACGTATTTTATTTCATTTATGGATTACCCTGAGCTTAACCAGACAATACCTACTCCTGAGAAATGCAAAGCAATGGGAAAGAAATGGGTCAATGATGGCAATGTCAAAATTCACTGAGAAACTATTCACTATGCTACTTCATCTAATTTGCAGACTTGATGGAAGCATTTTAGTGAAAATGTCAATTAAGTGCGCCAGGAGACATTTTTCTTAAAGGGTTGTCAGTTGTGCAGAGAGCCAAAAATCCGGGTTAGCACTTGCACCCTGAATCGCGGGAAGGCTAATGAGTAGTAATGGTGAATTAAGTACTAAAAGCCTATAATTTATTTTTTCTGCGGGATGGGAGACAGTTGTATCTGAAAATAAATTTTAATGGTATTCTGGTTTGAATTTACACTCAGCAAGATTCCAAATGTATGTGTGGTTCCATTTTGGTAGGTTGACTTTAAAAGTGGGGAACTTCTACCAGATCCCAATGTCCAAATTTGATGAAACTTGGTATGTGGTGCATGCAAGAAATTTCATATTTGCTCCTGCATGTTTTAGTAGATGACTCTGGGATCCTGCCATCATTTCTGAACCAAAATATTTACAGAACAGGACGGGAGTAACTTTTGAAGGCGAATTTTGGAACTGGAACATTTAAAAAACATGCACTCTTTTCTCCGACTCTAATGAAATGAAATGTGAACTGAGTGTTGCAGGCTGTGTTGAGTCAGAGATGATTCACCCATTTTTACTGGCATTTGACAGGCAGTTAAGTATGAATGAACTTAGTTCTATGGTTTTGTGGGTATATTTCAAATTTCAAAAGAATAAACTAGATATTCTTCCAGTATCCTTACCCCTTGCACATGTATATTCATGAGTGACAAGCCATATTTAAGTTTATGTAGCTGTTGCCAGTTGCCCAACAGAAATGCATATCAAAAACTGTATTGTGTATTTATATTATTCTCGAAGTATTTAAGATAAATATTATTTCAAAGAAACAATTTTCTTTATCACATGTAAACTGTGTTTAGCGAGTACACCATTATTAATTATTTGAAGGGGTAGGTGTACTTAAATGTTTGCCACAACTTTTTGCAACACTTCCTGCCCCCAACCCCAACCTAAGAATCTCTGATCTGCTGACATTTTTGATAGATGCCCGACCAAAGGGCCGTGAAGGAACTCTGACTTGGGCGAGGGTGGTGGTGAGGGTCAGTCTTTTGGATTGGCCAAAGAATGCAAAATGTAAATGAATGAAAAGTTGTAAGTAGTGTTTCAACTACAGACATTATTTTATAATAAACTGTGTGGCATTAAAGTGCCAATATTGTGACTGTGAAGCTCATATTTCAGCATCCAATCAAATTGGCTGCTAATAGTGCTTGACTTATACTGCTAAATGAAAACTTCTTTGTTTTCTGGGGGCATTCATTTTTAATCTGTAGTTTAAAAAACTCCCAAAATAATGGTTGTGTGCAATTTGCTTGCTTTGAATTAGTTTAATTTAAATGCATGTTTTGTTTTAGGCACAGAGATATTTTGAAAAAAAGTACCAACCCTGCCCAAGCGTGACCCACTTATGCCTGAAGGTAGCATCCTTATTCTAAAACCTAGATCTCATTGAAGTTCGGGGGTACATTTTGATTTCGCAAACAATTATAGTAGATCGCCCACTGGATAGTCAGGGGGATTAAGATTTATGGAGGGGCAGGGACAGTGTTTTATTTTGAATAATACATAGTCCCAAGTCAAGCAATTATGTCTGTTCTATGACAAAAGAGTATATGGTGCCCAAGCACACAACGCGAGACAAACACTATAAACGAAGCAATACATATTGTGTAACTGTGCGGCAGGCAGGTGGCAATTTCATGGCGTCAAACTGTCCATCCAAGATTTGAACAGGAGATTAGTGGCAGGTTCTGTTTGTGTGGGCCGTCAGCTATAGGCTGGCAGACCACTTAGCAATCCGTTGTGCGTTGTGGGTTGTATGTATGTTGTAGTATGGATGTGTGTCAAAAAATTGTTAAGTTTTTTATGGGGCGGCCCACAGCCTATATTTTTTCTTTGAATATAGCGAGAGCCAAAAGAGAGAAGAACGCGAAAGAAATTCTAGTTACTTATGGTTGAGCAGTTTGGTTATTCAAATTGGTATTTCTTTTCACCCTACAAAATCAATTTGTAATCTGACCAAACGCTGGCGAAAGTCACGGCCCTATTCCATGCATTCGATCAGGTCCAAAAACTTTTTCCCGCCTGCCCCATCAGCGCTTGCAATCTATTATAACCAAAGTAATCTTCCTTGAGGAGTATTACCAAGGGCTAATTTCAAATACAAGACTTCAATTCTTCTTGGTAGTAGTCACCATGTCTATCCCCAGTAGAATGGTAGCATAGCACTGCCGTACAATAATAGGCTAGTCGGTCTGCTGCTTTGCACCGTGAGTGTCCTGTGCGGATATCCTGTATGGAGATTGCAGAGTATACTGAGATGACATTGGCGGCCACATAACATGATAATATACTCGGACACGACGTTGTCTTTTGTCTTCTCGCTGGGTTTTGGAAGGGGGGCCGCTTTTATTCGTGTGTATGAAACGCTGTCACTGTAGATTTTGACGCGCAAAACGTTTCAGGGCTGCATAACCTTAAAACCCAGTGACGTCACTTGTCACCTCAATACTGAACAATGTATAGCTGCTATATGTAGTGAAGAGCTATTAGATTATGCGAGTGCAATGCAACAAAATATTATCTGTATGTAATTTTGCTAGAAAATCCTTTTAGAAAATCCTTTTGGTGTTCCAATTCCTTTTATGGGTTTTTTTAATATTTCCTCCATAAAAAAATTGAAACAGCACCATGACTTGTGTTTTACCCTTTATACTTTGTCCTGTACTCGCATGACAATATGGTATTTTGATGTCTCCAGTTTTTTATCCCATGGCTTTAGCCAAGGAGGGATGTTGTAATGGAGCATGTCCATCATACATTCCGATAAAAATTTAAATGGGACTGTGACAAGTTTGCTCAATCTAATTTTTCCTTTTCAAGGGATGGAGATTATAGTCCTTAATCATCCCCCCCCTGAAATTTAGCCAAATTGGTGTCCTGAAGAGGACAAAACGATACTTATTATTTCAGCTCATACACACCTTACACAAAAATGGCATAATAGCAATGATAAATAATATGCACCATATTTTATCCAATCAGAGCAACTTTGATATTTGACCCTTAAACTGAACTGACCCTTTTTTATGATTTTTTGCTGTTTTTAGCCTATAATTCAAACGTTAGTGCTGTAGATATTACAACCTATACCTTTTGGGAATCGCGGCAATAATGTGGTATCACTTGATTGAAGCAATTTAAAAAATTTTCCCACTGTGTAACCTTGGTTACCCCCTACTGGCTCTAGCTACATTCCAGAAATGAATAGTATTTTTGTGTAGGCCATGGCTATAATACTGATGCTACATATAAGTGTTCTGTCCCCCCCCCATTTAGGATACAAAAATTTGCTCCTAGCATCAGGACTATTATTCGAGGGTTGAAGAAATATGAAGGAACGTAACTCAACATTAAAAGAAATATCTAAAATAATTTCTTTTATTCTCAGTAATACTGCTTTTGAGAAAGTGATGTTTAATTTTTATACTAAGCAATCTATTCATTACTCAAATATGTGTAAATATTCTAATAAAGCTTGAATATGGTACTGTAAGCAAACATTATATAAACTTTATAATGAGAGATTATACACAGCAGAATTAAGAAATTCTTTAACTATTTCTTAGTGTTGAGTTACGGGCTCCTTCTGATTCTCAACCCTCGATATGTAGATGTATTCGCGCAAGGTGAAAAGTCAAGACACCAATTGGTAGATACTCTCAATTTGTCCTTACTATTCAAGGTAGCGCACTGAGTCACTGGGGCCGGGGTGATAAGGTTGAAATACATGCTGGGTAATTATTTTATAGTTGCAAATACTTTTTAACAACCTGGCTACTCTTGAGTGTATTCCACAGCAGCCAACAAATCCCGCTGTGCATGGATTACATCAGCATCAGTTCACGCACTACCATGCCATTTGAAAAACACGGACATGTAGTTCGAATTTGCCAAGAAAAATCGAAAGACCCATGTAGATTTTTTTTGTCAAAACAATGGTTCTTTATACCACCTGAAACCGTTATACAGAAAAAACTTATAACGGTCTACATATTTTTGTTTTATTTTTTTAAAATCCGGATATCAAATTTCACAGACGCCTACTAAAGTCTGTTAAAGAGACTCTATTTGAACATTGGCAGTTCATAAAAATAACCCAGCAGGATGTTGTCGGCTGTTGTGGGTGTACTGCCCCAATTACCCCAATTATTAAAAAAAAAAGATTGTTTGAGTCTGGAGAAACAAGTGCTCCTTTAAATGAAAAGAGTGAAAAGTCACTTGGGCAAGGGGAGTGTAATAGAGTGTTAATATGGCAATTTAATTAGCTGGACCAAATGATAACTGTTATATTGTAATTGTTGGCTTACAAATAAAAGTCATCTTCAATATTAGTGTCAGTAGTGATGTGTACTTGTTAATGCCACATGTATCAATTTGTTTGAAATTGAGACATAAGCTCAAGGCTGACTTGTAGATTCAAATATTTTAATATTTTTTGTATTAAAGGGCCATGGCTAATAGCATTGTCCCCAGATTTTACTGAGGGTGCACTATTTTTCAAATGTGTAGTGTTCTTTAAGGAACAACCGTCACACCCTCTCCTCACCAGTCAACATGCAGCTTCATCCCACTCCTAGATTTCTAGATTTGTATGAAGCTTGCAGCAAAGTTGTCTTAAAGGTGCGTGTTTCAATCATCTTTGGGACCCCCGATTAACCGGAAGTAGTAAGAATTTTGATATTATGAAAGGCCTTGTTTTTTCCATTGTCGTCCTGGAAATTTGAGCCTTCAACTCCATTTCATTGCCAAGATATAGAGAATTAAAATATGTCCCCGCTGAATGTCGAGATCACTAACATGCGGATAAAAGCAAAACAACACCCCCACCTCCTCCCAACACGCGCAACATCGCACCCCCGCCCACAACACCCCCGCAAAAAAACCCCACCCCGCCCCAAATAACCCCGCACCACCACCCCCTCCAAAACACCCCACCCCACAACTCCCCAACACACTACCACACCCCACACACAGCAACACCCCACCCCCAATACCACGAACACGCCTCCCCCCCCCCCTTCCCAACACCCTGCAAACCATTGCCATCTCCCCTAACCAACACCCCAAAAGCCTACCCCTCCCCATCACTCCCCAACAGCCCGCAACACCCTCACCCCAAACACTCCCATCCACACACAACACCCAACTCCCCAACACCCGCAAAAACCCAACCACCTCCCCAAACACCCCCACAACCCCCACACACTCTCCAACACCCCACCCCCTCCCCTATTGCATAGTAGTCTCATATAGCGAAGAATTAGGAATTTTGCCGATCCGACGTACCCTTTCAGAGATGCAGGCAATTGCGCATATTAATTAGCTCATTGCATAACCTAAGCCACATAATTACATACTTTGAATTGCCCCAAAAAAGATGTGCCCAATAAGTGGCTTTCGCTGCAGCGCAGGGAATTTGCGAGGGAATTTTGAGTATCCGGTATACCGTTTCAAAAATTGTAGCAATATGTGAGTCGTGCATATTAATTAGCTCTTTGCATACTCATTTTGCCTCAAAATCTGACCAATCAGGTCGAAACTCTTCAGCCTGCTTCCTTCCACCAAGTTACATCATTCTATGCCTTACGGAAACTCCAGAAAAATTGTAAAAAGGCCTTGCAGGAACATTTTCATAAATTATGCAAAATTAGAGATACTTAAATATAGCAATATTTTACACCCAAAAATCTAATAAGGTCGGCAAATTCATAAACCCGCTTCTTTCCACCAAGTTCACCATAATTGCGCCCTTACGGAACTTCCAGAAACGTATACAACGTGGGTTAAACATTTTTATCACAGTGGACGCTGCTCATTTCATAGTCCCCTCCCGAACTTGGTTCGGCGGGGACAATAACCGATATGATCGGTATTCTTGAAATTGGGCCGATTATTACCGTATCTGATCGGTATCGGCCAAAAAATTCCATTTTTTACGGATTTCTATACAGATTAGATTAATATCAAAGAGGTCCAAACTTGAATTAAATTGTTTCCAAACTGATGGCCAAAACGGTGAAAATAAAATCGAACTGACAAACCATCAATTTATTAGTTATGTACACAAGAGGGTGTATGTTGTTCTAACTTATATATTTGCCATTTAGTGCATTTACCTAAATAGCTTTTGGCTTGTCGAAAAAACGGCGATGCACAAACGTACACACAAACAAATCGGAAATTGAACCGATTTTTGAAATTTTAAATCTGTTATCGGTATAACAGATTTTAGGGTGATCGGTTAGACTTACCAAGATGTAACACAAAAAAATACGTTTTAATGGTTAACCATCACTATTAGCATCGTATGAATATGGCTTTGCAATATGCCATTATGCTTGCTACCAGAGGTTTCAGGGGGGTTAGGACGTGGGCCAACCAACAGCAACAGCAATGTCAAAATGGCCATCAAAATCCGGGTGTAGTCTTTTTCAAAGACTTACCGTAAGGAGGGCACTCTTACGCATAGCGAACGGTTACACACATGACTTGACTAAAGACTCGGCCTGGTCACGAATATTTAAAGCTTAAATGACCATTATGGAAATTACACTATTTTGCAGCGAAGTTAACCCACTAACCTCGACAGATTTTACCATTAATAATTTTTCCCTCAATTATATATTTGTAGGTCTTTTGAAACGAAGGTTTAAGAGTTGATTTGTAATGTCACTCAGACAGAGACTGCCATAGTAAATGCACGTAACAGTTCAACAAATTACCGTTAGGAAATCCCAAGGACCCAATCGAGCAGTCCCCCCATTATTGCGCCCTCAGATGAACATAGGGTCCGTCCCAGTTTAAGGGGTTGGTACATTGAATGTTTCCGAATGTTAATCATTTGGTTTTCAAAGGGCAAATTACAGTTATTTCAAGGTCAAAATTTGATCGGTTTTTTAGTATCAAAATGTAGCATTTATTAATGTTCTTTCGAGTTATTTGAAATCTATTTGTGAATCAAGATTAAATTTTCTACAACCCTTGCAAGCTACACATTCAGGTCCCTTCAATGAAATCCCATGGAAATAGTGCAGTTCCCTATGATTTGTTTTTTGTGAAAATTAACTTCATTCACCGGATTATCCTATATTATAGGAATGCAGAAATTCACAGCTTTCATGTGACACTATTTTACGTTTTAAGTCCAAAATAAGTACAGATTGTCGCCCAAAGAGTATTTGTTATCTCAGGTTGTGGTTTTACTGGAACATTTTTAGTGATGTGTTCCACCCCTTAAAATTTCACCGAGACATTGTTAGACCGCCCTCTTTAAACCAGCCCAGAGACCACCGTTTGTCCACAAGTGGCATCTCCTGACTTAAGCCCTCCTTTCTTCTACCATCAACACTGCAAGTTGTTTCCCACGTACTACTTGATTGGAAGGTACACGTTCGTCTCTCAAGAAAGAAACACAATAGCCAAATTGGAACAAGCACCTTTAAAAGGTGCCACAAAGATTTCATCACATATCAGGTGTCCCTAAAAAAAATCAAAAGTACTGATTTTTTGTCTGAGTAAATCTTTCCATAAAAAAGAACCCCACTGAAAGGATTAAGGTGAGAAATGTTCTTTGTACAAAAATGTGAAATTTCTAATTTTCGTATAGGAGCAGTGGTCGAAATTCAGCCTATTTTTATATTGAATGAGAATTACCTTTTTTTTCTCTCTTTAAGTTAAGACATTTCGGTTAGCCAATACAGGTAAGAATCTCTTGCGTGTCTATTCTAATGAGTTATAGTCAGGGCCCCAACATGTTTACAAAAAGGCTTAAAATTGAAGATCGGTTTACCTTACTCAGAGAGAACTTTTTTTACCAACCACACATATATCGAGTCGTCTGGAAACCCCCCCGGATTACGAATCCAGGGTGGTAAAATTTGCCTGGATTGCAAAAAAATAGATATTAAGCAATAAAGATGACGACGTCCATCAATTTTGGTGAAAATATCTGATTTTACTATTTTATTTTCTTGCATTTGTGAATAGTCCATATCATAAGCTTTTATTTCACGTTAGTTGGAAGCTATATGATATTTACATTTTGGTGTTAGAGAACATTGAAATTTCATTAAAAGTTTTTAGGTCTGTCCATTCACCGTGGGTGGTAAGAGAGGAAATATGTTAATGTCCACGGTAAAAAGTTTACGGTACTCATACAATGTATAGTAATGTAGCTACTAATAAGTGTTGACATAAAATACATTGTTTTCACATAAGATAGCTTGGTATGTCTGATTGTGATGTATTAGGATGAACACAAACCGGCAATATTGACATTAATGCTGTTATTGAACTAACTTACCTTTGACAATACAAAATCTTTTTTTATCACTAGTACTGGAGAAAAATAATGCATTATTATATATCAATGACTGCACACATAACACAACTAAGTTTTTTATTTTGCCATAAAAAAGGGTGCCAAACTTGTATTAGATTAGATTAGCACAAGCGGATTTGACAAGTCCTATCATTAACTAACAGACGAGTGTAAAACGGATAATAACCAGTTTTCCGTAAGCCAATTCTGTAAGGTAACGTTGTACCATGGACCCCAGTATTTTTGTATGGCTAACAAGGCCCTAGTCCTCTACATGGCCGTCGGATTGAACGCATCATCCCCTTGGATTATATATGGAGTCTCACGTGGTTTTGAAATCTACTATAGTTTATTTTGCCAGATCATTTATTTCTATATTGTATGCAATTGTTGATTTAATTTCAGAACGTAATCAGTTATGTGATCCGTTTATTCCTATTTAATCGCTGTGGATGCACAGGTTTGTCCTAGAGCACACCTGCGGTTATCCATTTGTTGTGGTTTTTATGCTTGATTGCCACCACAGTGCTCCATTTTTCACGGTTTATCATGATCACTATGACGACTGGTTCTATTTCATTAAAGTGTCTTTATCACGTCATTGTTGTCCTATGATCTCCTTTACGGAAGCAAATGCCGTTGTTAGACTTGTGTTGGCTGGCCCTCCGAATCATCCCTGATTCGGGGATTACACTTCCCAATGCGCCTAGTTAACGCGGGCATTTCAGTTATCTCTGCAGTTGATTCATTTGTGCCTTCGCGTTCTTGGCTTGTTCTGGGGACATTTGGCCAAGTTGGCCTATTGACCTCCCGTACAGGTGCCCTATTATCACTATGTTAATTTATTTCCATTTTATGCTTATAAATATGTTTAAAATTCATTCCTTAGCCCATTTACTTATATAAAGGTCTGTTAACAATTTATACTGTTCAATTCATTTCCACATCTGATATTCTCAAAAAAGAAGGAAGTTATTGGTGGTATATGTGTTATTTTTTTTCATAAGATTGTTTTTTTGGTTTTATCTGTCCTTTTCCAACTTTCTCTTTTTTTTTTTTTGTTATTAAAGGTTCACTTACGTGATCCTAACATTTTATTATTATTATTATTCAGTAATTCTCGAAAAAGGTCATTTCCGAATTTTCGGTTATTTATGATCGTGTGTTTTGGTATCATGGGACAGTATTACTAAGTATTATCCATGGTTTGGTTCACCCTGGGTGCGCGTTACGTACTTGATCCATGTTGTCAGATTATTTATATTATTATAGAATCTGGAATTTTTGGGGTAGGTCTACGGGGGGTGCATGGCTGTGGATCACGAGTAGCCTCTTTAACCCACGTTTCATGTTTAATAACACTGATTTATGTGTTGTTATTCTCAATTCATTTATGTTTGTATCCTATACATCATACATAACACGTTCATATACATCAACACATCGAATACCCACATCCACATAACGTGCACCATACGTCACGTATCACACAGGCATGTACATGCATAACTCGCATGCTGCGTTTGTTTGTAATGTGTTTGTGTGTGTGGGTATGTGTGTGTAATCTGTTGTATTTGTTTTTTTTACTTTTATGCTTGCTATCTATCTTCCTTTAGTTAATTCAGTTGTTTTTTACTCTTTGAATTTGATTTTTGTATCGTTATCTTCGTCCCTTTCTTTCTTTTTTCCATCGGCTGATTGTCATTGTAAAATATTAAATGAATTGTGAGTCCACAGCCCTTTAATTATTCTTCCCGTCGTTCGGCCTATAGTTTCTCTTTTTGCTTACCCATTGTTTTGATTGTTGTGTTTGTTGTTGGCCTATTGTTTACGTGTGAATATTGTTGTAAAAATTTTAATTTAATGTTCCATCAAAACAATTGAAGTCCAAGTGTGTTAATTACAAACCTTATCATAACTCGTCTTTACATTCCCTAATGTTCATAGAGGAATAATACTGGTTTTTGTTGTTAATGTACTGCTAATATTCCTTTTAATCATTACTTATGATAATGGTTCAATTTGCAGTGAAATATTTGACCATACTATTGAGTATAATCTTTAATCTTAAATTGAATCCATTTCTTTTATGAGGAATTTTTACAATCGGGGTGTGATAATGGTCCTGCGGATTTGGAATATTGGACTCTGGTAATAATTCGATTCTTATTTATGTGATTGTCAAGTGATTTAACCCTACTAAACCTGATGAATTTTCATAATAAATTTTAATTGTCGGAGTTTCAAATAATCAATCATGATGCCATTTTCCAACATTTGTAAGTAATCTTATCCCACCCTTTTCTCTGTTATCATCGCGCTTTCAGAACCCTGGTTTAACACTGATCAATCTAAATATCCTGCCCATTGATCATTACACTTTAGTTCACCACACCGCCCCGTGAGGGAAGAAGAGTGGTGGCATGCCATTATATGTTCCTAATTCACTTTACTTTTAAAAACAGGGATGATCGAATTTACTTCAAATCACAGGGAAGAGTCAGTTTGATCATCATAGTCAATTTTTGTATAAATTATAAATTCTAACTCTAGTAACATAATTCTTGGCATATCTTACCGTGCTCCATCGAACAATTGTAATTTTATTCGTCACTGATGAAACAAAATTTCTTGGAACAAAATTTCCCCGGAAACAACAAAAGTTTTATATTGCTGGCGATTGGTAACCTTATCTCCTTGATCACACTTTTGACAATGCTTAGTGAGTTTTTGAATTCATTTTAAATGTCCACAGTATGTTTCCCTTTTGATCGATATACCCACCCGTATAACAATATAATTCTGCAACCCTTTTAGATCAATAATTTTAAACCATTTTTAAGCCATAAATCAACTCGGGTGTTTCGTCACGGATATACCCGATCATTTTTCCCGTTTGTCGATTTACGACTCACTCCCTCGTTCAATATATCCCCCTAAAATCAAATTCGAAACACGTACTATCCTTCCGATAACCTTCATCTTTTTAAAAATCGCATTCTTCGGTTAATGGGAATGTTGGTACGTTTTTGATGGATCCTGAAAAATGCTTACAATGTTTTTTTTCACGCGAGTTTTGTGATATTTATGATTCTTGTTTTCCACTACGTCAAACATTCTAAAAAACAACAGCAAAGATTTCTTAGGAAACCAAATGGATACCCCAAATATTTTTAAAGTCTATCACTCGCAAAATACGCTCATCGAAATATCTTTCACGCCAATTATTGAAAAACAAAAATGAAGCTTTCCCAGGCTATCCGTAATGTAACTAACCATTTTAATCAGAACAGCTAAAAAGTACTTTACTGACAAACTTAATGTTCACAGACATAAAATGAAACAGACTGTGAATATTTTAAATCAGCTTCTATCCCGTTCTAAAAATCGCACTATGCCATCTATGTTTAGGATCAATAATGTCGATGTTTTCGACCCAATTAATGCAAATAGTTTTAATGATTATTTTAATCATATTGGTGCCCTATTTTAGCAGCCAAAATCCCTCCCACTCATTTGGATATTTTTCATTATAGCCAAACAATACAATAAATCTCAGTGCAAACTACGTTTTTTCTTTACCAGTTTAATCGTGTGACGTTATTTATTTATGAATCGTTATTTATTCAGGAATTCCTTCCTACAAATGTATTGGTCTCCCCAGAAGACTGATACATAATTAACACGTAAACAAGTATAAAGAGAAAATAAGTTATGGGACAGAATCTTTTTACATAAAACACTATACATTATATGTGCATGTAGATTATGTCATATATATATACAAATAACACTGTAGCACTTTTGGACTGATGTAGTCAGGTACACACACACACACACCTCATACAACACACATAACATACACATAACCTGTACACATTCCCACATACACAATGCATGCTTGTACACCTACAACACCCCCAATAATCATCCAATCACAGACAGGCAAATTTCAATTTTACATACACATTAAAATATGTAAACAGGTATCATGTGGTTTATGGCACTTTAAAAGTAAACAACCATCATGCATCTAATTTACTTCGTGTTCCTTTTGGTAGATTATCCAGAGTACAGCTGCTCTGTCCTGTAATTCTCTTTTACCAAGCTTTACCACTTTGTTATTCCCTGATTGAATGATCAACATGTTCTGAGCATGACTACGAGTGCCTTTATAATGTGTTGCACTGCTGGTAAACAGTAAAACAATAGGAAATATAATCAGGAGCAAAATGCTTAAGGCATTTAAGTTAAAATTAATATCTGATAATTTCCAGCTTCTCCTCAGTATTCGTCCAACCAAGGCTTTCATCATTTGTCCACCGAGGTTCGAACGTCTGCAGACAAAAGACCCGGTCAAGTCTTTTTTGTCAAAATTTGAGTATCATTATGGTGCCCATTTGGAAATTGGAACCAAACAGAACTGCAGTAATGGTCAAAATGATGAAAGACTCAGCTTTGGCAAGCAGATTGACTGTATATGAGGTCAGCTAATGCTAATTCTCCCTGATGTACACACCATACACTACACCATTCTCTGGAAACATTGAACAAACATAATCAGCATGATTGCTCCACAATAAAATACGGATCAAAATAACAAACCCCCAAATACTTGTATGAATTTGTACTCTTTTCAATAAACATTTTCATACATTACGGAAATATTTTTTATAATTATTTTCATTGTCTGTTGATTTCAAACAACATGAAATTTAGTTGTTTTTTATGTTCAAGGTAGTTTATTTGACTTGAACCAATGGCAATTTTAGTCAAAGTTAGTGTTATCTCATTTTGCAAGGTGATTAGGTCAGATGAGCTGACTAAAAGGGTAGTGTCATATGCATACATAACAGCTTTGCATGAAACTGATCAGGAAATAATTCACAAAAATTATAAATAAAAGAGACCAAGCATTGAATCCTTTGGGGTATCCCCAATCAATATTCTTAAAGTCCTGAAAGTAAGATTAAATATTAACCGCTTAGTTGTCAGGTTTAGATAGAATTAAACAATCTTAATTTGCAATTACCAGTGATACCATACTTCTTGTAATTTACTAAGAAGTAATTTATGATTTTTACAGTATCCAAAAGCCTTCTTTATATCTAAGAAGATAGATCCTGTTACTTTCCCTATCATGTTATGTTATTAAGGATATGATCAGTTACATTTAAAAGAGTATTATTAGTACTAGTGTTTACTTCTAAAACCTTGACTGACATTGGATAGTAAAATGTATTATGACGTAATATAATGGTAAAGCTGATCATGTACAGCACGCCCCTTTCACGAATTTTTGATAAAATAGGCAAAGAACAGAAATGGGCCTATCGTTGTTACCTCACTTTTGGTCACCGCCTTGAAGATAGGTGTACCTTAGCTTTTTTTCCAATCAGATGGGAAAACTGAAGTGATCAAAGAAAGGTTTACAAATAATGCAAGTGTGTAACAAATGATTGGTGCAGACAACTTGAGGCGTTTAATACAACCATTATCAATACCTGTACTTTTATTATTTGAAGTTCGCAGATCTGATCAATACAACACAGATTTATAATATCAAATTGAAAATTGAGTTGGAATCTCAGGGTTAGAGTAAATATCACACTATTATTTTTTACTTACTAGATTATTAAATTTAAGGCCCAAGTGGTACCTACAGAAGTGAAATACCCATTAAATTTATCTTCAAATCTCCCTTATCATCACAAGTAAAACCTGAATTTGTTTTAATATAGTTACAGGTGATGTATCTTTGGAATTAAATTTCTAATTGTACTCCACCAAAGTTTTCCCTAAATCATTATCTTATCATTAATAGCATTATACAGTAGTTCTTTTTCAATGATACTTGTTAAGTTTATTTACTTGGTTTCTACTGCCTAGCCCTTAACCCCCGTCATGTGGCATTTGGTTTATGAGTCCGTTTGAGAAGTAGTGGTCCCTGTCTTTTGAAATTTCAATAGTTTGCTTGTAATCCACTCAGTAAGTGAGCCCTTGACTCTCTTCCTCCTTCACAGGACAATGTGTATCACAAGCCACTTGTCAACAAGTCCCTACCAGTGCAGTAGGCTTTGTCAACATCACTGCAATGTTCAACAGTGCTCCATTAAATTTTCTTCATTGGTTCAACAAATCATTTCATAAAGGTTTTAAACATCTTTGATTTCACTATCTTAGGTGGTACGTTAGTTCTTATTCTTACGAGTTAATAAATGATGAGTGGTCAGATTTCCCTACACTGTGAAACACCAGAAGATGAAATTTTATCTGGTTTGGAAACAAAGGCCAGATCAAGAATTGTTTTGGTAAGTTCAGTTTATTCTGTGTAGTCATGTATGAGCTGCTTCATATTAACTATGAGAACAAGGTTTAATTTATTAGAGTTTCGGTTTCTTACATAAAAGCTAAGTTAAAATCCCCAACAATAATACATCACATAGTAGGTGGTGGAGTTTTGAAAAATTGATCTAACTTGTCAATGTAATCACTCAGCAGACCGAGTCCAGGTGGTCATAAACATTACCAAGAAGATAGGCTTTTGTGTGTGGTAACTTAAGCTCTACCCAAAATGCTTCAATGCCATTTTATGCAATCAGAAATTCTCACATTGATCACCAACCTTCTTTTATATAGCAAAACACATCTTTCCTTTTAAAAACCGTAAAATCTGACCTGTACATATTACAATGTATTACAAAAAGTTACTTTTAAGAAAAGGTAAGAAATCAATTAAAAAAAAAAAACATCAATAATTATTTTGATGTAATAAAACTCTTACATGATCTACCTTGTTACAGAGACTACGAATATTAATGTTGCAATTTTGAAACTTTGTTTTAACTTACGCATCATAGTCCATAAAATTTGCCTGAAAAGGGAAGTTCATAATTAATATACGAGAAAACAGTTAATCACAAAACCAAGTGTTACTACTTTGCTTGTCATGAATTAATACATGTAAAAGTGAACATCAAGTGTACATGTTTGTCCCACGATTTAGAGTTGCAATTAATAATTTTTTACGAAGACATTTGCCACAAGTACTATGTGGTATTGTTTTAGAAAAGTTCTTATCTTTAACATCACATTATACACCCAAATTTTTACTATCACTGCAAATACCTGTATCAGGATTGTCAAATGTCATTCTGAACACATAATTCAATGGGTATGGTCAAAACATGGCTTAAGTTCAGAGTCAAATTCATTGGTTACTGTCCGATTGCTTGGTTTCGGCAAAAATCCTTAAGTTGCTGCTGAATAGTTTTGATATGAAATTCCTTGCAAGAATAGAAGTTCCATTTCTGTTAAGATGGAGTCCATCATGCGACAGTTCATCAATTCCTATTTGTCATTACAGATATACCTACTGCCAATTTCTGAGGATAAGCCCAATCCCAACCCGAGAAATTCTTCTGTAATCCAGGCGAATGTCAGTGTTCTGTTGAGTATCAGGGAGGAATAGGCAATATCCAACCAGTTTAGACTTGTTAAAAATTGCAGTAGTAAGGATTCTAACAGTGATATACACTCAGTAGTGAGGCTCGAATGATGTAATTAGTTCCACAGTGAATTATTATTGCAGTAAGGATGTTCCCCCTCAAAAATACTGGTGGCAAGTTTTTGCCAAAAGTTCCAAGTACTACCTTGATACAAGGGTTAATACCCTGTAATGTCCACATTCGGCGACCTATGATGTTGCTTAGGAATTGAGTCTCCATAACGCGGATCTGTTCCTACGTTGAGGTTTTGTTGACACTTGGTGAACGATGAGGTTTGGGGGAAGCGTAAGGTGGACAGGGTTCTCTGAAGTTGGAATTTCTGGTTTCCTAAGTTGGGGTAACCTGCTGCACATGTCGTAGCTTTGGAATGGACACTTTAGTTGTTTTCTTGTAATTCATTAAATTCAGATCTAGCCCAGGTTATGATGCTTTAAAACAGAATCATACAACTGTTATTACTAATATTATTGACTCATTAATCATATTTTTAATTTCTTCTATTGATTCTGGTATTTTTCCCAGTAACTAAAGTTGCCGAAGGTAAACCCCCATCCACAAACTGGGATTCAACTAGTCCTTTCCAATTAATCGCCCGCGTCGCCGCGCGATATCAGTTTCTGCCATTTGCTTTTTTTTTCTAATTATTTGAGCGTATGTTCAAAGCGCTTTACAAATTATGATTTCAATCTAAATTTACTACTACATGAAAGACAATTTGGCTTCAGGAGAATTATTCGTCTTATGATGGCAGTTCTTGAAGCCTATAGAATTAAATTGGCTACTCATCTTGTAAATCGATTTTTACGTTAGGACTATTCTTGGACCTCTCGAGAGCATTCGACACAATAGACCAATGACCTTCCTTCTTTCCAATTACTTACTTGGTGTCGAGGACTTGCCTTCGAGTGGTTCAAGAGTTTTCTCTCCGATAGAACTCAGTATGTTTTCATTCAATATACCAATGCTACTACAAGAAATAATCAGTTGGGGCGGATCCCCACAAGGTTCGATTTCTGGACCTTTATTGTTCATAATTTACATGAATGATATTATTTATTCTTCTACAAAATCATCTTTCTGTTTATATGCTGATGATACCAATGTTATCATCTCTGATCCAAAGTTAGAACATTTAAGTACATGGCAAATAAAGAACCTTGAGAACAATTTCTCTATGGCTACAGAAAATAAGCTTATCCGTAATATGGATAAACATGAAACTTCTATGTATGTTTAGAACAGATCAGTATCGCCGTTTAGATAATATTTGCCCTTAATATGAAGGGTCTTACAAAACATGTTTTTTTATTCTAATTTCTCGGTGTTTTACATTGATGATCGTTTAAGCTTAATTTCATACGACTTATAAATTGTTTAATACTTTATCAAAAATATTGGGATTTATCCAGACTTAACATACTCTCAACTGTAATATGTTGTTTTCACTTTATAAAACTCTTGTTGTTCCTCCCACATCTCCGATATTGTAATTATATGGGCAGACGGAATACTACTGTGATTTGGGAGAAATCCACATAAAACACAAGCGTTGCTTAGCACTCGTACAAACGCTCATTGGCGCGCCCACGCCTCCTCCTTGATTTGCCTATTTACAAACACTGAATATATAATGATTTCACAACCTCGATCAGCTCCTTTTTATGTAAATTGGCCAATGGTCAACTTCTTCTATTTTAATCCTTTTTTTCCGTAAGTTGTCATTCTATTCATGGATACGGTACCGATCTTCAATTTAATTACGTCCTAATAATTTTAAAACTAATTCGGAATGTGCACCATCCTAATACATGGACGTGTCTATGTAATGACATAGATATTTACTAAAACGTTCGCCCTCAATCAAAAACTTTAGAAGAAATTTGTAAGGATTACTTTCAATTATAATATTAATTTTATAGACATTTTATATATGTATGATTTCTGCATGTGACTTACGGCACTGAAAACATGTTATTGTATAATGTTCACTTGAAACAAATAATACAGATCTTTAATGATCATGATGGACCTTGTGTATCCCCGTTTGTTGGGGTGCGGGGTGCTGTTTTCACTCACACGATACCGAAGGTCGATGGAAGACTGCATCCCGCGCCCTCCGATTCGCCGAGAGGTCAGCGGGCTTCGCAGGGATCCCAAATACGATCATTGAGTATGTGACATATCGGGGTTTGGCAATCAGAGGGGCAGGCTCAGTACTGAGGAGATGTTGGAAATTTCCTTTGATTCTGCTGTTCATGATTAAAAATTGTTCTTCGTTGCTGGAGTTTATATCTTATGGGACTGCACAGCAAACATTATATAGTGGTCTTAGGATATTTTATGCTTTTGGGTAATGGGTGGATTTGCTTGGTGGAAGGTTATTGGGTGTCACATTTCTCAGAGCATATTACAGCGAAATTGGGGAGGTTTTTTTTTTTTTTTGTGTTTATTTAGTGGTGAGTTGCGTCCCTCTGCTTGTCAACCCTCGATCTGCATCATTATTTTTATTTATTTTTATTCAATTTTATGCTTAGTATTTGTATATGAATATGTTCAATTTCTGTATATGTACATATTTTTGTATATGTGGGTGCGCGCTCATAATGTAATGGATATGTACATATATTGTTTACAGTGCATTGTTTATCAGTGCCAACAACTGTATGTTGCACCTGTTTTGTTCGGTCTTGTTTGCACTCAAGCTTGTCTTAAATGGTGTCCATTGTCTTTACACTTACATAAGATTTTTTTTTTAAGGGTGGCATTTCTCGGGGTCATTGCTCTAATTGTCATCCTACCATGTTAACTGATTTATTAGAATGTTTTTGTTGGCCGGGGTAAATAAATGAAAATGAAATGAAAATTTTTTTTCCCATTGACACATGTACAAAATAGAGTTTTCATTCAAATTTTTCTCAAAACGTAATTTCTCTGTTTATTCGAGGTCTAAATACTTACTATTTTCTCTGTAAGCACAAATTTTTTTTATCATGGTATTATTCACATATTTAACACTTCTCATCCATTTTGATGTTGTGATTAAGGAATATATGTTTGATTTCAAAAAAATATGTACATCTAAGTCCTCTCTTGGCAAATTGATGAACGTCATCAAATTTGACTCCACATGATAAATATTTGGATTAAAAAAAGTATTTTATGATACCTTAAATAATATCTTTAAGACGCAATGTTTTAGAACCTAAATATGATATAATTTGCCCATGTCTGCATGAACAACTAATCTACATTGATGTCTGTACAAATTGCAACTGTTCAAGCTTCTTTTTCTCGCATTGTACATTTAAACAGTTTTGGATCTCCACAAGCTTGTCAGAGTTCCATTAGTTTTCCGTAATTTGTTGAGCCCAAAAAGTTTGTGGACATAGATTATAAGTCTGAAGTGAGGTGATTCTTTTATTGTAAAATATGGATTATAATAGTTTTCCCACACATAATTGTTTATTGTCGCTTTCGTGGGGGGATGATCCGAGAAATGAGAAGATCATACCTCAGAGTCGCAAGAAAACAAGCGTAACAAAAGAAGGAGGTGGGAGACGTCTTAGGAGGAAGAGGAATGGACAAGTGTGCAGGGTACAGATAGAGTATGGAAACCGCGTCGCAGGCGTTAGAAGGAAAGGCGGAAAGAGAAGCGGACGGGGGATAGTGATTAGGGGGAATGAGGTACGGCGGCGGGTAATAGAGGTAAGAAGGTGAATAAGGGGTATAACTAAACGAGGAAAGGAGTTAAAGATTAGATTTATAGGCCCCACAGGGGGTTGGTGGAAAACTTAGGAGATGGGCGTCAAATTGTCCGCCCCCAGCTCTACGTGCCACTTCTACCAGCTTACGCAACGAGGGACGCATCTCCTCACTTGCCAGCGATAGGCAATGAGAGAAAAATGAGGAAGAGGAAGGTGGGATGCCACACGAATAGAACAGAGGTGAGGCCGAAACCGGCCTTAAGCCCGGAACAAGTGATAGAAACACTCAAATTGCATTTTGCGAAATTACATTCTAAAAGCGTTAGAAATTAGTGGAAAATAAATTTAATTGGCAAAAAGAAAAAAAAAACATGTCTGCAATTTTAAACAGTTTTTTTCCACTTTGGGGGTTATTAATTTTTAACTTTAAGTACTTCGATATGCTTTATTCCTAAATGCATGTGGTCAGGATCGTAATATCGGCCTAAGTTTCTGCATTCCAAGATTTGTTCAACTTCTTAGTTTGAAGAAATTTAAAACTCTTGTTAAATTCGTTTTGCAATATATTGCACAAATCCATAATGATAACTGAAGCAATTTTTCAAATTTTGGCCATATTTTCGTATGTGATACTTGCAGAGGCATTCACCCTTATCCCCATGGTGAAATCAATAAAAAACATTAATACCCATGTTTGTGATGCTAATGCATTTTGGTTTTGATAGCCATTCTGTTTTTGTTTTGTTTATTTTATGTTTTGTTTTTAAAATATTCCGTCCCTGAGACCCTGTAGAATCCGATCAGGTCGGGTGTCTTTACCCATGTTTTCAGTGTAAATGAAGCCATAGGAATATTGATCACTACATTGGATCAGTTAGTTGTAGCATACACCTTGGATTCAAGAATAAGAAGCATATTGTTTTGCCCTCTGATTTTGCCCTATACATGTATTCCCGGGGTGTGGGGGGGGGGGGGGTAACCCCCTCACAAGTACCTCGACAATTGGGTACGGGTGTGCGTCCGCCGAATAAAAAAATCGACCCATGTTTTATAGTGACCCATTTTGTAACAAATATGCCCTTTATATAGTTTTGGTCACAAAATTTTGACGCCATTCTATAGTTGGCTTTAAAATTTCCACCATTTTCAATCGTAATCTTTGCAAAATCGGCCCATTTTCATAGTAACATTTCCGAAATCGGAAAAAATCAACATTTCATTGTGATTTTTTTACCAAAATCATAAACATTTACCCATTTTCCATAGTAAATTGCGACCACAAATTGGAAATGGCCATTTAATATGTACAATGACCTCAAAAAATGAACCCAATCCATATGTAGCATGGTGGGAAATGACCCATTGTTTAAAGTAAGGTGAAAATGTGACCCCATATCGGCGGCACATAGTATTACCCTTTTCCACTGAGTTCCCCCCCCCCCCGGGACATATAATAGGTCTACGAGAATCAATAGCATTAGCTACTGGGGTTTCGGGGGGAGTTGGAGATTGTGCCTTTTTGTTTTGTTGATCACATGCTCTATTCAAGAGAGTAGCCAACAAGCAAAGCACTTTAAAATCTGCAAGTTGCCATCGCATTTGTATTATACTAGTCAATCATCCATAAATTCCCCGCATCAAACACGATTTGCCATAATAATGATAATAATACGGTTTAAGATTTTAAGTGTTAAACAATTTTTTTCTAAATTTTGAAGGTTTTGAAAACTTTTCTTCTTCAACAATAGTCCACAAAGGTATCTTAAAGAATTTCAGATTTGCTTTTTTTAAAATAGTGTGAAAGAAAACGAGTCAAAAAAAGTTGTGCAATGTGTTTTATGTTGCGGTGTGGTCAAAAGTGTTTATATACTTGTATTAATTAGCCCCGACCCAAAGCAGTAAGTTTTTATTTAAAATGTTTAAAGCATATTAACTACGCTTTGTGTTTACTGAATTCCATTAAAAAGTGTCAATTAAACATTTTAAATACAGTGGAAACTCATCATAACGACGTTGTCAAAGGGACGTGAAATTAGTTCAAATTTCGTTAAACCAGGGTTGGAAAAACATTAAAGGTGCAAACGAGAGATTTCAAATAATAGGTTTACCGAAAAAATGTGAAAAGTGTGATTTTGGTCACTGGTGTAAAGCTTTATATCATAAAATCCCCAGCTGGAAGGACTAAGCCTGTGAACATTTGCTTTGGTACAAAAAATGTGAAATTTCTATTCGTATAGGAGCAATACAAATCTCCTATGTTTTCTATTGAATATAACATACAAATCACCTTTGTTTTCGTTTTAATTTGACTTACTTCTGTAACCAAAAGGTAAGGGAAGTCTATCGATGCGTCTATCTATATGAATCCCTACATATCACAGAAGATACATGGACGTTCAATCCCTCGTTGCCACCTTTAAATAACAAAAGAAATTGGTAACGTGGTTTAAGAAAAATACTTCTTTATAACATATTTTTTCTTATATCTAGATTTCGTTATTAATAGGCTAATGTAGCTGGAACTAGTAAAAAAAAGGGGGACCGCTGGATGAGATATATTTTTTTTATATTTTCTAAATTTAAAGACTATTTAGATTTTTGTTAATATCATGAGTCATAATGACAGTCAATTTGTAATCCTATAAGATCTTTGTGCTAGACTCTTGAAATCAATGTACACTGTACAGGGGACTAAGCTGGATTAGGATTGCTGCCCACAATGTCAGAAACTAATACCATAACACCCGTCCCCTGGAAATCCGCGAGAATATTGCAAAAAACGTTCAATTGTGGCCCAAGTTGATTGGGGGTTTTTATCTCCCCTATGCTGGGTCTTAAGACGTATATAAGACAAGTCCATAAAAGCGTTTGCAGTAGGCGGTGGCTGGGAATGGAGGTGGATCCAAAAAACGGGACAATAAAAGGGTAATTAAAATACAAGAGATACGTTTTCAGCATTAGAAACTCATTTCTGGCACATTTGTTTTGTTACTGAGCTTAAAATTGAAGATGGTGGCCAATATTGCTTCCTCCCAAGATCTTTTAACAATAAGCATATACTTGTAATCATTTAGTTATATCATCAAACAATTATGAAAAGGTATAAATTAAAGTATACGGTTGTGTGTTTGACCATTATAAGAAACTCGCATCTTTCATATTTGTTTACCAACATGCTTACAATTCACGATCATACCCATGACCTCCTGCTGAGACCTTTAGAACCAAGAAATAGCCAAATATTTGTTATTTATTCAATTATATCCTCTAAAAATTAAAATGGAAACTTGTATAAATTAGTGCAAATGAATGTATATGATGTATATGGCTTTGACATTCAGAAATTCATTTCTGGTATTTATTGTTTTGTTAACATCTTATCAATAGGACAGCCTTCTAAGAAAGATCTTAGAAGCTGTCCTATTGGCTCCCGTCTTGAATTTGGAGCATGGTTTGAAAATAGAAATGCCAGGTATGCGTTTTTAATGGTCAAAGATATTATACCGCATTCTTGAATTTTTACACTTTCATCATAAATTTTGTATGCATCTCCAGTAGGTACACTACCATGCTTGATCCAATGGTATTGGATTTTTTCAAAAACCTTAGATCGAGCCTGGCAAATCACAAACTGCATCGTAACTGTTACGGCGTAAGAGAACCTCAATGTGTCTTGTGGATGATGGGGTGTCTTGTGGGTACCCGTAACATGCAGTGGTACCCCAGGAAACCATGCTTGGACCTCTTCTATTTCTGAAATTTATCAACGATCTATCAATTGGTATTACATCCATACTCCGTCTGCGACTGCTTCATGTACATATCAATCTCCAGCATCAGTGGCAGCACCAAACTACAAGAAGACCCTGACCAGCTCTAACAATATAATGCCGGTCAATGAATTGGTAGATGCGTGTTCAACGTTGACAAATGCCATCTACTGAGGTTTATACGCAGAGGGACGATCCTGGGGGAACTCCTTATTTAGAGTGAAGGGTATGTGCCTCCGCCATGTGAAAAAGTTGGGCCTTTACAGAAAAAAAGGGGGTCATTCAGTACACAAACTGAACAAAACACGGGGTCATTGGGTTTGAAGCTTAAAAAGGGAACCATTGGATAACAAACTGTAATATTAGGGTCATTGGGTAGAAAATTGGCAAAAGAGGGTCATTGTGTACAAACATTTAAAACTCAAAACAAGTTTCAAACTGCAAAAACAACCTTGTCACCTGGGTAATTTGAATCAAGCAAAAGCCTGTAACTACTTATAGTACTGTAAGAATTTACAAGTATAGTCAATGTGCTGTTGCCAATTGGAAGGAAGTGGATAATTGATTTGAGCTGGAATTTGAAGTAAAAATCCCAACATGACACTTACTAAAAGTGGGTCTTCTGGGTACAATGACTTTTGAAATAAAAATGGGTCATTGGGTAGCTGGAAATAGGAAAAGGGGGACCGCTGAATAGCAGGAAGTAAGAAAAAGGGGGTCATTGGGTAACAAGTCAGCACAATAACTTAA